>JAEIIU010045038.1:0-27862 GCA_018874675.1 Drosophila baimaii | reverse complement strand
AAAATACCTCCCCCCTACATTCAGTAAAAATTTTTTTTTTAACATTAAGGGTGTTTCCCACCCACAAAATAGCGGAAATTTTAGTCGAAAAATCGGTATTTGAGATACAAATTCACAAAAAAGGTGTTTTTTTGTACGCTGAAACCCAGACCCCCCCCTTAAATTAATTTGCACAAAAAAATTCCAGCTTACCTTAAACTATATTAAAAACTACTTTCTTATATAATAATCCTACACAAACTTTGCTTGTCCTTAACTAAACATTTCCCTAAAATTCCCTTTATGGTTCTTTGTGGTTTTGGATTTCTCTTGGTTTTTACATTCTTTTTTTTTTGCATATTAATATGAAAAACTTCAGTTCTCACTCTTTCGCTTTCACCAAAGAGTGTGCATGTGGAAAATTCTTGCTGGAAAGTTTACACATTTTACCTTGATTTCTGTTATTTTTACTCTTGGCTATCGAAGTCCTTTGCTTTGCTTTCCTGTGTGTGTGGTTTCTCTCTCAGAAAAAATTCCTAAATATTTATTTTAACAGCAGTAGAAAATTTGCTTAATTAAATATCTTATTTCGTCCAGCAGTTGTGGGTTTAAGACAACACAAAAAAAAAGAGAGAAAAGAAAGGGCTGTGGTGGCAGGTGCTTTTAATAAGCCGTGCGTTGGCATGACAGAACTATGTATATTGAAGTATTTCATCATTTAAATTAGCACACAGGAGCTCACAGGAGCAGGAGGTAGCCATGACGACGCGGTTGTAGAACAAAAGGGGCAGGCAGGGACAAAGCCTTTTGGACATGGCTAAAATCAGACAATGGCTCAAAGCTTCCCACTACCTTCCTACTCACTTCAGTGCAAATACAACAAAAGAGCTGCTGGCGCCGGGTGGCAATCACAAAGGTAGTAGCAAGCAGGCAGGCAGCAGCAGCAACAACATCAAAAGCCAAGCACAACAGCATTTGACAAATGTCCAAGTTGCAGTCCAAACTGGGTTCAGTTCGTCCTTCTTTCTTGCTACCCTCTGGCACCCCCCTCTTCTTTTTTGTTTAAACACATTTGACAAATGTCATCGTTCATCGGCTGCTGCTGCTACTGCTGCTGCCTGGGCTGAAATAGAAATCACTGAATGCTACTGCTGCTGCTGATTCAGTGATTTCCCAGAGTGATAACAATGTCACGATGCCATTCGATTTGCATATTCGCATTGCCAAGGGTTCATAGGTCACGCCTTGGGTGTCGAATTGCGAGCAGATCTGGTTACTCAGATGAAACAAGAGATGAGCTTTGGGGTCTGAGTAGCAAGGTTGCAGTTTATTCTATTTAATTGGGATCATTAGATGACAGGGGAGGGGTTTTTGGCATTTATAAAAGGTAGTTGTATTTATAAGACCTTTAAAAGTTCCTTAAAAATGTAAGATATTCTATTATATTAAACTTTCAATATTAGTTAACTAACCATGACTTTCTTTCTCCCAAATACCCTTCCGTGATTTATTCCCTGGCTTTTCGAACCGTGAAATATTCTCGCATCTCTATCACTGTCTGCCTTGGCCTTCCAGTACCTTCCTCCTCTCCTGCGCTGGCGGAGCTCTCATTACTATCCGCTTTCAATAAATCTGGAAAACTTAATTTCCGGTTGAATGATGTTACCTAACCAAAGGCATCCCATCTCTGTCCAGCGATTTACATCCATCCTCCTCGTTTTATCTCTCGCTCACACACACATTTCTCACCTTTAAGCGCTTTTTGTAATTACATTTCAGTTGTTTCCCAACTGTTTCCACTGCTGTTCCCACTGCTGCTTTCTCTGCAAATCTCTCTCTCTTTGCTTTCGCTCCGCTGTTGCTTTTAATAAAGTTTATCTAGCGTTGTCCTTTGTTTCATCCTTATCGACATGCGCTAAAATTTATGTTTAGTCCTTGGGTCCCTACTCGCGTCTCTCCGCACGCTGCCTTTGTGCGCCAAGTGAGGCCGTGGGCGGGCAAATATTTTCATGAAGTTAATTGAATTTGAGAGGAGCAGCCGCTGCCGCCGCCCCAAGTAGAATTTCGTTTAACATAATTTCTGCCTGGATTTCCCCCTCCGAGGGGGTCCTTCTTCGCCTGCGTCAGACTACTTAATGGCCTCTTAATTGCCGCCGCATTAAGTGACAAAACTTGTTTAGCCGTCAAAGATGAATTTCGTTTTAGGGAAATCCCCCGAGACGATCATCCAACTCACATGTGTGTCGTGCAGTCTGTGTGTGTGTAGGATGAAGGATCCTTTTCCTTCTGAAATAGAACACGCCCTCAAGTGGCTGTCTCAGTGTAGGGTTACGCGTTACCCACAAGAGGCATAAAAAAAATATATATGCTTAACAAAAAATGAATGAAATAATAATAAAAGGTTTCTCTCCTCTCTCCCTTCCATTCCAGGTGAAAATCCACGCATCATCGAACATCCCATGGACACGACGGTGCCAAAAAATGATCCATTTACGTTTAATTGCCAAGCCGAGGGCAATCCAACACCAAGCATACAATGGTTTAAGGACGGGCGCGAACTGAAGACGGATACGGGCTCGCATCGCATAATGCTGCCCGCCGGTGGTTTATTCTTTCTCAAGGTACGCATCATCATAGCCAATCAACTCATTCCGATTGCGACTCCAGCTCCATCATTATGGGTTTTACAGCTGTCGATGAAGGAGGCGTAGAGTTCCTTTATTTGGGTTCCCAGGCCCAGCTCTCTCTCTCCCTCTACTGCGTCATGTGAAACGCAACATTTGTGCATAATTCCACTTCTTCGTTTTTTTTGTTTTTCTTTCGGCCATATTATTTTATGGCCTTCCGTCTGGTTGCATTCTAGTTGATAGGGAAAACAACCTGATGAACAAACAAAAGATGTTCGGTCTGGGGGTTAGACCTCCAAGCAACAACAACCCCTATATCATTTCGTGCGTGCACATTTCGCAATTTCAGCTAACGAGACTCCTCAAAATCCCCAAACTCCATCGAAGAAAGGGCTGTCCTCCCATCAGACATTGCAATATCCTCCTCGGACCCTGTTTATATTAAATTCCTGCTCAACTCCCCTGTTATTTTCATTAAATGCAACAAAATTCACTTTTTTTGTTATTGTTTTCCCGCAAATTATGAATGGCTCAGTAAGCCCTGAGTTTGTGTTTTATATTTAAATTTAAATGCTAAAAAAAATACATATAAATAAAGCAGGAGGAGGAGGATGGGGTGGCGAGAGCCAGACACTCTTAAATCATTCCACACGAATTTTCAAGTTGAGCCCCGCAGGGGCCGAAGCTCAAGTTCAACAATTTACTTTTATTATTGTCCATAACAATTTCTTCTCCAATTTGTATTTAATTTTTTTTTTTTATTCGGGGGTCCGGCTTTTGGGGGTAAGTCAACCCCATCCACAAGGCGAGAGGAGATTCGGTTTGTTGCCAATTAAAACTGAAGTGGCCAAGTGATTAAGGCTCATGCAGAGGATGCTGCTACCCCTTGGGCTTGAATGTATTTTTTAATTAAATTAAATTGCGTATACGCAGGCTGGACAACAGCGAGAGGAGAGGGCCGGCCATGGTCATGGCACGTTTCCCTTTTATTTGATTTCGGATGAGCAATTTTGAGACTTTTTGATCTGACACGTGACCCGGCCGGCCTAAGCCGTCCGAAAAACTACTTAAATCTCTTAACTCGTGTATCTAATAATCTCTTTTTCCGCCTCCCTGCCAGGTCATCCACTCACGTAGAGAGAGCGATGCGGGCACTTATTGGTGCCAGGCCAAAAACGAGTTTGGAGTGGCTCGCTCCAGAAATGCAACGTTGCAAGTGGCATGTAAGTATCTCCTTATTTGGCCTAAATGGCATTTACATTTATTATTGATTCAATCGGGTTTTAAATGTATTACTTTACCTTATATTAATATATATAAGGGAGCTAAAGATATTACAAATATCATTATTCAGTATTTCTGAAGAGAGGTGTCTGGCTTTATATATTTTCTAGTTTCTTTCCTTTTATAAAATGCTGCTGAAAATATTTTAATTAATTTATGTATGCTTTAAATACGTAAACCAGTCAAGGATACGACTTTGATTGATTGGTCCCAAGCAGCGGCAAAATATTTCCCTAATTGGAGGGTTGCATTTCATGAAATATACCCCAAGTTGCATTTGGGCTTCTCCCTTGCCAACTTCTTGATTTCTCTGGCCAGTATTCTTTCTAATTAATAAAATAACGAGAAATTGTGCAAATCCTTTTGCTTCTGTTCCTGTAATCGATAGCCAGCTCATGAGCGGGGATTAATTAGATCTGGTAAAGCATAAAGGACTCCCCCTTTCACAGTGCCGCTTAAAGCCATAAAAGCTTGACCATTTGTGCCGGCATCCTATCCTACTTATGTATGCGTTGCCCGATAACCGAGTTGGCAAAGAGAAGTCAGCTCTGTCTGTTTTTATTTCGGTGCCTTTGGCGTTCAGTGGAGCGCATTATGCGTTTATTGAAGTGCATTTTGCATTTCGCATTTTACATTCTGCTATACACCGAGAGCATTTTGCATTTTGGCTTCATAAAAAAGGAAAAAAAAAGGTAAAGCGCAGAAGATCCAAGAAGCGGGCGAATAAATAAAAATAAGCATTGCAAATGCCAAAGCTTATTAATATTTCTGTTGGCTGTGTCCGACAGAGTTGTCCGTTTCAAAGCCTTAAACCTGGGCATCATTACCGGGGCTTTTATTGGCATATTGCAGGGATGGCCGGGATGCAGTAGGTATAGAGGGGGGAGTCCGGGTCTGGCTTATAAAATATGGAGGAGCATAGCTCAAGCCGGGCAAAGTGGTGGACGTTGCCTGTACACCTGACAGTTATTAATATTGAATCAATCAAAGCTCTTACTCCGGGCCATTTTCGCCCCCCCCACCCACTTATGTATCTCATTCTCACTGACATTTCTCGCCGCGTCTCTCTCTCTTCCCCTCTCCCCTCTAGTTCTCCGCGACGAATTCCGTTTGGAGCCGGCCAACACCCGTGTGGCCCAGGGCGAAGTGGCCCTGATGGAATGCGGCGCCCCCCGAGGATCCCCGGATCCGCAAATCTCGTGGCGCAAAAACGGACAGACACTGAATCTGGCTGGGAACAAGCGGATTCGCATTGTCGATGGCGGCAATCTGGCCATCCAGGATGCCCGCCAATCGGACGATGGCCGCTACCAGTGTGTGGTCAAGAATGTCGTTGGCACCAGGGAATCGGCGACCGCGTTTCTCAAAGTGCATGGTAAGTGGACAAGAAATGATTGTTACTACTACAGGAAACTAAGTTTATAATGTTTTAAATAACTTGTTTCATATATATATAAGATTTGAAATCTCTTTTTTAGCTGCCTAAAAGTAGGCTTTGAAATTGTTCTGTTCTGTTTTAAATGCAAATCATATCAATATCTGGTCGCTTTATATTTTAAATCAATTTTAAAGGCACTTAATAGTATATAATAATATATTTTAAATTGAAAATATGTTGTTTTATAACAATTAATATTATATTGCATACTTTTAGACAGCATTACAAATGGTTTCAATTCTAAAGCAGCTTATATTGCTTAAATTTCATTATAAATCACACTTAATTATTGACATAATATCTTTGGCCTCTGAACTTAAACTAAAAAATACGTATTACTTATAATTTTCATTCTCCACTTTCTTTTTTTCCATTCCAGTTCGCCCCTTCCTAATCCGTGGACCCCAGAACCAGACGGCTGTCGTGGGCAGCTCTGTGGTTTTCCAGTGTCGCATCGGCGGCGATCCCCTGCCCGATGTCTTGTGGCGACGCACTGCCTCCGGCGGCAATATGCCACTGCGTAAGTTTCCTCGTCGGTTTCGTCATTCAGCTTCAATTAACCGGAAATGCCCGGGCAGCCATGTTAGGTTGCTGTTGCCGTTAGTGGCTCTCTTACTGGGGCAGTTATTCACACACACACACACACATACTGAGGCCGCAATTTCAAATGAAATTAAAGCTCTTTGTTTACTCATGGCTCAAGTAGAGTCCGAGGGTTCGTTACAAACACACCCACACACACACGCATATAGCATAGCACAGGAAAAAAAATAGAAAACAAAACAGAAAGTTAGTTTATGCGGTTACTTTGGCCTGTGGCATTTCGTGTTGCCAATTGGCAGTGTTTACGGAATGCACTGGGAAATATTTGGTTACCAAAAAGGAGATAGGGCTAAGATATGATTGAAAAAATTAACTTTAGATTATTTTTCATTTTTCCTATTGGAAAATAACCTTATTTATAAATGATTTCCTTAAAATTTCCATTAGATTAGCTTATCGTTCAGAAAAGAGAATTCTGTTGATGATATAAATAATATTTATTAAATATATTTAGAAGTGTTTTTTAAGTTTTGAAGGGTTCTTAATTTTTTCTTATAAGAATTTAAATATTTCTGCACTTATTGTTAATTTTTTATTAACAAAGAAATATTTCCAGTGGAGAAAACACCTCCAGAACGAGCTTGCCTCTCCCCACCACTGCCGCTTGTTGTTGTTAGTTTTGGGTGGTGCGGTTTGGTGCAGGCACACCCCCTTGTACCCACCACCCCCCAGAAGTCGACCCCCTCTTGCCACGCCCCCATGCGCCGCCCTAGCTGGGCAAACACAACTGTAACTTTTAATTCCGTTAATTGCCAATCTCTGTTGGCAGCAATCAACAATTTTGCTTGCACAACACTCGACTGTTGCAATGTTGTCCTTCAGACAGAGTCAGTTGGCAGCAGCAACCCCGGGGGAAGTGCAACTAACCCCTCTCACCCGGGGAGATATCACTCCAACCCCCACACCTAACCCCTACCCATGGTTAAGGCTCCTTTAAAGACCTCAAAGAAAATAGTAGTAGTAGTAGCAGAAAAGATTCCACCCGAGTGCGAGAGCTGCCTCGGTTGTTGTCCTAAACTTTTGTTAAGCAAACAATTGGCACAGTGGCCAGGCCAGGCGGAGAGGTGAGCCCGGGATAAGGTGGAGCAGGAGCAGTAGCACCCACATTTAAAACCTATTTCGCAGTCAACCAACCAAAAAGAAAGCAGACCCTGGCCCGCCCCCCTCTGCCGTTGTCTTTTCTTTCTGTTTATTGTAAGGAAAAACCACAAAAGGTGCTCCTCCTGGGAAGGAGGAGAGGTACTTTGCCATGTCGTAGTCGTATCTTGTCTTGGCTTACTTTGCTGCGGTTATTTGGCTCTCCGGCTGCGGAGAATACGGCTTGGCCATTTTTACGCCACTTGAACTACTAACGAAGTAGAAGCAGAACCCAGAGCAGCACAGGGACACAGGGATACAGGGACAGACAGCCACAAAGTTTGTTTTTCTTTCGAATGGAGTCTGGGTGGAATGGAGATGCCTCCCGCCCACATATATGTACACATGAGATTCATTTCCCCTATTTCCACGTTGATTCGACAGGTCGTGTGCACGTACTTGAGGACCGAAGTCTCAAGCTGGACGACGTCACGCTGGAGGACATGGGCGAGTACAGTTGCGAGGCGGACAATGCGGTGGGCGGCATCACGGCCACGGGCATCCTCACCGTTCACGGTAAGTTAATTGCCAGAAAGGAGTGCACTTACAGAAAAAAGAGACACTCCTCTATTGCTGAATTGAGTAGAGTAGAAAGCAAACATAAGACGAATATTTCTAATATTTTCAAGAACCACAAACGATGTACTTGCTTTCCCTATGCAACTTCCCAACATTTCTCCCAGTGTTAACCCTCTCTCTGCCTCTTTCAGCGCCTCCCAAATTCGTGATACGCCCCAAGAATCAACTGGTTGAGATCGGTGATGAAGTGCTCTTCGAATGCCAGGCCACTGGTCATCCCCGGCCCACCCTCTACTGGTCGGTGGAGGGCAACAGCTCCCTGCTCCTGCCCGGCTATCGCGATGGCCGCATGGAAGTTACCCTCACGCCCGAGGGTCGCTCAGTGCTGTCGATAGCTCGCTTTGCCCGCGAGGACTCCGGCAAGGTGGTCACCTGCAATGCCCTGAACGCCGTGGGCAGTGTCAGCAGCAGGACTGTGGTCAGTGTGGATACGCAATTCGAGCTGCCGCCGCCGATTATCGAACAGGGTCCGGTGAATCAAACGCTGCCCGTTAAGTCAATTGTGGTGCTGCCCTGTCGGACGCTGGGCACTCCGGTGCCGCAAGTCTCCTGGTATCTGGATGGCATACCCATCGATGTGCAGGAGCACGAGCGCAGGAATCTCTCGGATGCCGGGGCTCTGACCATTTCCGATCTTCAGCGACACGAGGACGAAGGCCTGTACACGTGTGTGGCCAGCAATCGAAATGGGAAGTCGTCCTGGAGCGGCTACCTTCGCCTGGACACGCCCACAAATCCGAATATTAAATTCTACCGAGCTGCGGAACTTTCCACCTATCCCGGGCCTCCGGGCAAGCCACAGATGGTGGAGAAGGGTGAGAGCTCGGTGACGCTCAGCTGGACGAGGAGCAACAAGGTGGGTGGCTCCAGCCTGGTGGGCTATGTAATCGAGATGTTTGGCAAAAATGAGACGGACGGCTGGGTGGCTGTGGGCACCAGGGTGCAGAATACGACATTTACCCAGACGGGCCTGCTGCCGGGCGTAAATTACTTCTTCCTGATCCGGGCGGAGAACTCGCATGGCCTCTCCCTGCCCAGTCCCATGTCGGAGCCCATAACCGTAGGAACGGTAAGTTGAGATCTAAATTTAACAACAATTAGTGTTTCCTTTATTAATTATTATTTATAAATACCTGCTATTACAGCGGTACTTCAACAGTGGCCTGGACCTGAGCGAGGCTCGTGCCAGCCTCCTGTCCGGCGATGTGGTGGAGCTGAGCAACGCCAGCGTGGTGGACTCCACCAGCATGAAGCTCACCTGGCAGGTAAGCAATCGCCACAAAGGACCCTCTGTGTGTCCTGTCCCCCCCCTCATACCATTACTCATCGTCACCTCATTCGGCGCTTGCCTTATTCATGCAGATCATCAATGGCAAATACGTCGAGGGCTTCTATGTCTATGCCAGACAGTTGCCAAATCCAATAGTCAACAATCCGGCTCCCGTTACGGCCAATGCCAATCCGCTGCTGGGCTCCGCATCCGCCTCAGCCTCCGCTTCGGCATCCGCATTGATTTCGACAAAACCAAATATTGCCGCTGCCGGCAAACGTGATGGGGAGACCAGCCAGCAGGGTGGAGGAGCATCATCGTCATCATCCCCGGCCGCACTGAGCACCAAGTACCGCATGCTGACGATTCTGAACGGAGGCGGAGCCTCATCCTGCACCATCACCGGTCTCGTCCAGTACACGCTGTATGAATTTTTCATTGTGCCCTTTTACAAATCCGTCGAGGGCAAGCCGTCGAATTCGCGCATCGCCCGCACCCTTGAAGATGGTGAGTTGAACACAACATTTAAGGGATACAAAAAGGAAGAGGGTTCTTACACTGATTCTTAGCCACTTTGATATGGGATTTGAATGCTTGAATTTGTAAACACTCGTTGTACAGTACAGTACAGTACAGTGCGTTTCGTTGGGTTAAGTCAGGGAGCAGTGAACTCTCGCTATGGGAATTGTTGATAATTTTTGGGGATTATATGTCAGTTTTATTAAAGGCCTTAGTAGTGCAAGATAGGTAACGCCATTTTTATTTCTGACTACGAGCTGGCTCTCTTAAAATTTTGTTATTAAGCCAGAGAGAGAGAGAGAGCAGAGAGAGGAGAGAGTGAGAGAGACCTCGCAGATTTAGATTTCTAAAAAAGACCAATATAACAAAAAGGTGGGCCACGCCATACAATTTTTTCGCACACTCATTTTCGTATGGCTCTAGAGCGGGCTCCAGGCTCTCTTTAAATTGTGGTTTAAAAGCCAGAGAGAGTGCTCTTAACTTTGCGAGAGCAAAGAGAGCAAGAATTTCATAACCAGCTGAAAAATGTGCTTGCATATGACAATTATTCAGTATGGGCGTTAGGCATCTTGCTATTAAAAGGTTTTTGGTATTACCTTTGCACCCTTGAAAAAGTTCCCTCCAGCTGAATTAATATAACTTGGAAATATTCAGAAAACTCTAATTTTTCGTCTTTCAGTAGAGAAAATTAACTCCCCAAAATAATTATAAGCAATACAGATTTCAGTTAAGTTAAGTAGCTATTAAAAAACTATGGGCTTCCGGAAATCCTTAGATTGCCATCTTGGCAGTCGGATTTATGAAATTCCATTTCCAGCTTTATATACACTCTTTCTTCGTACTGTCACTCAGGATTTATATCCAATTGTCTGCACTGTAGTCGCGGAACCCTGCCTCCCGTCCGATCTAATGAAGCATGTGCATCAAATCCAGCGCAATCCAGCAAACCGTAAAAATACCTTTACAACAAACAACCCCCTCCTGGTAGCTGTGAGCCAGAGCAACCCCCAACCCCAAGCCCTAGCCCAAGAGCCTCATGTGACAAATGCAGAAGGCGGGTTACAGGGCACTTTTTGCATTGCAACAATAACCTAAATTCAATAAAAGGATATGAGCGGTAAAAGGAAAATGTCAGAACATAACGAGAGACTGAGGGAGAGGGAGGGAGGAAGCCTTTATCCTTGGCGGACATCAGCTGCGCCCAATGCGGGTCGCATAATCGCAAATTATTTTTGCCTGGGTCGCATAAGCGGCACAAAAAAAAGGGCGTAGGCAGCTCGGTAGGTTTTTCTGGTTACTTACTTTTTTAGGGGGTCACGTTATAGGGCGAATAATGGAAAGTATGTATGTCAATCACTGAGCACCGACAAAAAGCGAATCATGCGTACTTAAATGCCGAACAATGTCAGAAGTGCCCAACCGGCGATATCCTGCCGCCAGGTAAGGATGTCAAATCCACGTGGATAACATTTCCAGTTGGGGAATCAAAAAGAGTTTCAAATCAAATGCGGTTTGTGTGCGGAATACTTGATGTCGGCGATTTACATGTGTTGTATCATCCAACGGGGGTGGTTAGGGGCTTTCCCGCAGCGGATCCAGCGGATTAGGCCATCCCAAAAATATCATTGACAGTCGTCAGGGGGGAATATGTCAGTCAGATAAGATTGTTTTAAACGGAAAAGGAAACGGAAAACTTGCTGCCAGCCAGTCAGCCAGCCAGCCAGTCAGCAGGAAAAATGCAAACTGGACGGGAAAAAATAGGGAAACTTTGCAGACAGGTTTTATCACTTCATTCCATCACCAGAGAAGCTGTTGAGATATAAAAACTTCCGGCAGCAGCAGCACCCAAAGTGCAGCTAGAAGTGAACAAGTCTCCCATTGGCGAGAGGGACCCAAAAACGGAGTAAAATTAAAAAGAAAATAATTAAAAAACAAAAGCCACGCTAAGCTGCTAGCAAAGGGTAAACAGCGAGGAAAGGAGACCTCTCACAGTGCCGCAAATAAGTCAACAGACGCAGCAGCAGCACCAACAAACCGCAGCAATATAAAATGCACAAACGTGGTGCCGGTCCAGGGCCACCTGCTCATCCCTTTCCGGCAGCCCTGCACTGCCGTCAAATCAAAACTCATTTCGTATGCATCACATTTTCACTTGAGCGTCGTCGTCGTCGTCGTCTGACTTTTGCTGACAACAACATCCAAGGCAACAGCAAACGGCACTGCAACTCAAAGAAATTGCCAACGCAATTGTGTAAAGATAAACAACAATTATTGCTGCTATATGAAGCACTCAGTACCCGGGGAAGTCCCCATCTACACCCACCCCCTCACAGTGAGCCACAAAAATGTGCAGTGCTGGCAATGCAAATTTGATGCGCGTTTGCCTTAAACGAGGAGAAAAGGCAGCAGTCCCTGGGAGTCCTTTTCCCCGGCGACAGGAAACATTTTTACCCACGTCGGAAGTTGGCAAATAAAGGTGTGCTCCGTCGGGTGAATGTTAGAGGGTGTATACCCTATAGTTTCTGCCGGGATTTGGTGACTGGGGAATGCTCTGCAGGAGCTCTAAAAGGGAAAGGTTTAAAGGGAGATTTGTAAAAATGGAAAATGCTTAACTCCGACGAGTTTAGATGTGATGATAATTTACGTTTAAAATTAAACAAATAATATTTAATTATTGCTTTCTTTTTTCAGTAGAGTAATAGAGATGCTTTCCGTTTTTTAACCCATTTCCGCTTATTCAATTACAAACTATAAAATATAACCCACCTTGTCCGTTGTCCGCTGTTCGCTGTTAGCTGTCCGCTCAAGAGAGTTTCCATTTGATATATGGCACACAACCGACACAAAAATGCCAAACGAGGAGTGGTCACTTATCCCTTTCAGTCACATGCAACCCAATCTGAGTCACAATTGGCACTATCAAATTAACCCCCGAAACGAGATGAGTCATATTTTTGGCCCAGACTATCGTAGAAAGCCTTGGTAGCTGCATTTAGATAAGCTCTCCTTGGTTGCAGCTGCACTCCAAGTGATGATCACAGAGCCAATTTGGAGCTTTTCAATTGCTTGCCGCCGGTCTGTGTGTCTGAGACAATTCCAGAATCTCATGCGCCCGGGGGTCATTTATGCCACACAATGGCAGCTACGTGTTAAGCATCGCGGTGCCTCATCAGCGGAAGAAAAGGCGACGGCGACGGCGAAGACTGAAGGAGAAAGCATCAGGAAGAAAGCAAAGGGGTACAAGAGTGAAGAGAGAAAAAAAAAACAGCGCCCGCATAGACAAAAGCACGACAAGCACTTTAGCATGTCGCAATGTCCCCGGAGGAAGGGGATCCAGGGTTGGGGTAACAACAAAGCCAAAAAAAAAGAGAAAAAGAGACAAGTAGAAGACCTGCACTCCACTTCACACTCCGCTAGATTCGCTAGACGTTGCCTATTTAGAGATTTCGCTCTTTCTCCGCTTTGTTTTCCCGGTCTCCCACTTTTGTCTCGTTGAGAATTTTGCACGTGTGTGTTTATTTAAAGAAATTGCTTCACTCAGTCGCACACACAAAAAGATACCAGGGCTGGGGTAGGGGCCAGGGATGGGGAAGAGAATGAAGGCGATAAGGGTTGCACTTGGGGAAAAGCAGGGGAAATCTATGGAACTCTATGGTTATTGGGGAATTGTAAACTGCAAATTAGTTATATTATTTATTACGATCAAAGAAAACCTTGGGTTCGAGGGAGAAGTCTAGATCTGCAAGCTGGAGATAACGGGTTCAAAGTTATACTAATTTCTGCCGTGTTAATGGGTTATGAGTCTCTCTTTTTTCTATCCAAAGTTATACTACTTTCAGGGAATATTATTTTTACAGTAGATGACTTAGAAAAATGTTCAGCATTTTCTTTTAAAGAAAATAGTAAACGAACTAACTAGCCCCTTGTTTTAAGTGTACCCACTTGTAAAACACGACATCAGGAAATAAATAAACAAATAAAGAAGAGATGCCTGGGTACTATGAGTGAAGTGAGCTGCAACTGTGAGAAAGTAAAGGATTGCTTTGTTGCTTTTCAGCTCTTTCCCTCCTTACCTGCCTTCTATACGCACTCCAATGCAATGCAGGCTGCAGGATGTGTCTGAGCCCCTAGAGTCAACACCCGGAACTATGTAGTGGCCGGATCTGCTGCTGCTGCTAGCTTTCCCGTCCTGAAACCCACACACTAAATGCTAATTAATTACGGCCACCAAATCTCATTAGAGCGGACGTCAGCTGGGTGACATCACGCACCACAATCAAAAAGCCATTTAACTTTGCTCCTCCTCAATCCCGACCCAGGCACGAAATTCAAATCTAACCCGCACAAATTCGTTCTCCTTTGCAGTTCCCAATGAGGCGCCATATGGAATGGAGGCATTGCTGCTCAATTCCTCAGCGGTGTTCCTGAAGTGGAAGGCCCCAGAGCTTAAGGATCGGCATGGTAAGTTTGAGAGTTTAAGCTAGACAACTTTAGGTCTTGAAATATATATTTTATTTATATCTTTTTCCAGGCATTCTCCTGAACTATCATGTGATAGTGCGAGGCATTGACACCGCTCATAATTTCTCTCGAATTCTAACCAATGTCACCATCGATGCTGCTTCACCTACCCTGGTTCTGGCCAATCTCACCGAGGGCGTGATGTACACTGTAGGAGTGGCGGCAGGAAATAATGCCGGAATAGGTCCCTATTGTGTCCCTGCCACATTGCGCCTGGATCCCATCACGAAACGTCTTGATCCGTTCATCAATCAGCGGTAAGTTTAAGGATCTTTATTAGGACTGTGCCTATTTTTGGGTTTTTGCTAGAAAATAATTTCTATTTATAATTCTTCGGTTTCGTCTCTCTCTCCCTCAGCTATCCCATCAATCAGGACCATGTTAACGATGTGCTGACACAGCCCTGGTTCATAATACTCCTGGGCGCCATTCTGGCCATCCTTATGCTGTCCTTTGGCGCAATGGTCTTTGTGAAGCGCAAGCACATGATGATGAAGCAGTCGGCACTGAATACCATGCGTGGTGAGTACACTGAAAAATATGCAATAATTTGAAATATTTATTTGAAAGTGAGATAAATTGTATCTGGAATTAAACTATGTTAAAAATTGAGTTAATTTTACTTGAAAAATAGTACAATTTTCTATAGTTTTATTTGGTATACAACTCCTTTCTCTTACTGTACCTCTGCCTGCCCCATATAGTGGCATGGAAGCCCTCGAGTTTTGCATCCGTTGCGAGCTGCTAGTTTTCGTTTCCTTCCTCGCCAGACACGCCACACACACATTTGCATATATAAATAACGCTAATTTCCCCATTGCTGGACACAATAACAACAACAGCCCCCGGGTGGAGGGACAGAGGCTGAAAATAAAAAGACCCAAATAGGTGCGAATAAATATTTTAGCAGGCAGAGAGTAGAGGAGCAGCAGAGCACCAGGGCACACACACTACACACACACCAGTACTGACATGCCACACACATAATAGAAATTAACATTTTGCACGTGACGGCGCCGACTTCCCCTAGTTCACTTCCCTAGGTCCTTCCGCTCACCCTCCGGAATTCCACGACTCAACCCCCTAATGGGCTGCCATTGCAATTATGCATTTAGTTTTGTGTGCATTATTAACCAACAAGTTGTGTGTGCCGGCCAGCGCGTATACCTACCAGTATATATAGCTATATATATATAGCCCATATGGATTTGAAGAAGGGAGGGTTGTGGAGGCAGCTCTTGTGGTCTAATTGAAATTAGCAGCATTAGAGGGAAAGAGAGAGAGAGAGGCAGTAGCCTGTTGACTGGGGAATTGGGCATTTTGGCTTAGACAATTACCCCAAAATGGGGGGCCAGGGAAATTGTGGAGATTTTTTGGACCACACTCAGCTCTTAAAAGGAGGCATAAATAGAATTAAAATGGAAAGTAAAATTAAATCAATAAACTCAACTTTAAAGTGACAATTTCCGATATTTATTTCAAATGAGTTCAACCACCTTTAATCCTTAAATATTGTCAGTGAAGCAACACTCACATTTTGCTGTCAAAACTCACAGTGCTCAACACAATGGCGTAGACAAGTCAAAGCCAAAAAAACCAA
Organism: Drosophila baimaii; assembly: GCA_018874675.1. Taxonomy (NCBI): domain Eukaryota; kingdom Metazoa; phylum Arthropoda; class Insecta; order Diptera; family Drosophilidae; genus Drosophila; species Drosophila baimaii. The sequence goes on along the minus strand of JAEIIU010045038.1, from coordinate 12,305 downwards.
ATGGCCAGAAAGAGGCAAAAAAAAGCGTTGCATATTCATGGGCGCCATTTACCATAAACTAAGCAGGAGCCGGGAAGAAGAGAGAGGAAAAAAGGAGGAAATAGGGGTTCAAAAATACCTGCAACCAACTGAAAAAAAAAAATGCAAAAATATACGAGAACAGTAGACAGGAGGTGGCGGGCTATAAAACACTTGCTTGATGCTCAGTTATAACCCGGGGACAGTTTAATTGGTTGCATTTTTTATGCAGCCCATTTTGTTGCAGTTGCAAATGCAGCTGTGCTGCTGTGCTGCTGTGCCCTGCTGTTGTGCTGATGTGTTTTGTGAGCAGGCAATGCAAGTGGAAAATTGACAATAATTTATTTGATTTTGTCGCCGCAGAGACTGGGAAATTGTCAGCCGCGACTTTGGCTGGATAGGGATAATATTGTTTTAATGCGTTTAATTTATAGCAGAAGGGGGATTTTTAATTCCGGGAATGAAATTGGTTGTTAAAATCTGTATGTGCTTTAAATATTTGATTTATTATTTTTGTGACAAGCTAGTATCAAACACAAGATGCGTAACGTCCACACATTTGAATTGCCATATAAAAGCAATTTTTTAGTTCGCGACGAAAATCGCGCTCTCTTTGCTCTCACAAAAATGAGAGCGCAAAAATCTAGAAATAGAATGCGCTTGCATGGGGGATAAAAGATAGTGCGTTTGTGTGCGTACAGAAGTGGAATGTGTGAGAATACATGTCGTGTTGGGCGCACTCTCTCTCTGTCTCGTGAAGACTGGAGCTAGCTCTAGAGGAAATATCAATTTTATTCTTAGAAATTCCCCTATTAGATAAAAAAGAAATCTATCTGTATCTCCCACATACCATCGAAAATCTCTCTCGATTTAATCCCGCGAATTCCTTTTCGGGAACGCCCTATTGTCTAGGCTGTGCTCACTTTGAACCCACCAACTCTTTTTGTATGTTTTTGTTTAATTTCCGGAATGCAATTTATTCGGCTCACAATTTGTTGCACCACATTTAATTGCTCTGACTGACTGTCTCCCATTTGGCCCCCTCTTCTCGCCCCGTCTCTCACCTGCAGGCAATCACACGAACGACGTGCTCAAAATGCCGAGTCTATCGACTCGCAATGGGAATGGCTACTGGCTGGACTCCTCCACCGGCGGCATGGTGTGGCGTCCCTCGCCCAGCGGCGATTCGCTGGAGATGCAAAAGGATCACATTGCGGACTATGCGCCAGTGTGCGGTGCCCCAGGCTCACCGGCCGGCGGTGGTGCCGGTTCCGGTGGCTCTGGCGGTGCGGGCAGCGGTGCCAGTGGCGTCGATGACATTCATGGAGGACACGGCAGCGAACGCAATCAGCAGCGGTAAGTTTTACTCCGAAAAAGAAGAAACAACAATAAGTGGGGGAGGGAAAAGATATTTTAAAAAAATACTCGGTTTGGGATGCTCTTGAGGAAGTACTAATGAAGTTTCCCTTATTTTTTAAATTTCTTAAAGAAAGAAATACTAAAGGTTTAATATTTTAATTGTAAAAAGTAAAACAAAGGACTCTAAAATAATCTAAAGAATTTATTAAACAAAGTTATGGTTATTCTTCTCTAGTTTCTGCTTTAAATACTATGAAAGGTTATTTTTAGCGCTATTTAAAATAAATTTAGTGAAACAATATTTAGTTTGCAAAAAACCTCTAAAATAGAATAGAGTATAGAGCGTTCTCCCAACCTGACAGCTCAAAGCGACGACAATAAAAATTCACCAAACTGTGAAATTGCATTTTTCTGCCGCGGCAAAAATAAAAGACACCGAAAAAAGGAAACTCAAAAAGGGAAACACACCGAAAAAGCTCACTTTTCGGCAGAGTTTTTCTTTCGTTCTCCCCATGGGCCAGGGGCAAAATCAAGTTAGGAATAGAAATGTTGGCCACGCTATTTATGTTGATTTTTGGCCAATGCCCAGTTGTGAGTTGGCGCCGCCAAAAAAAGAGCAATGCAATTATCAAATGGCTCAGAGGGTCGCGTTGGCTTTAAGGCAAACTTTAAGTTTATTTGGGAATTTATTTCAGGGCAGTGCAGTACATGCATATGCTATGCATAATTTTGGCCACACATTTGCAATTAGTTTTGCGGTGCGATGGCAAATCAAAGCTTAAATCCATTTAGCGGGCAGAATCTAGCCTAGGGCGATCTAATTTATATGTCTGGCCCCTGGCAGATGCAGGAAGGCCGGCAAATGGGGCTGAAAAAATATTGTTTTGGCTTGAAAATGCTTTTTTGGCGCATTGTTTCTGGCATCGAAGTGTAATTGTTATTTATTTGCGGCTAATATTGCGTTGGCCACAAATTACACCGAATTATTTCAAGTGGTGTGAAATACGAGCAACCAAATTTGTTAAATTTAAGATAACAAATTTAAACTGACAAGTGTTAGGTTTATCAATTATTTAAATACCATTTCTCCATCTCTTTTGGTTATAATCAAAACCTCTTAAAACATAATCGCTTTAACATGGCAAAAATGCAATGCAAAAAATATGAGAAAATCTACTTAATGAAAAAATACATATTTATTTTGTGCCCCGCCAGCTGCTGTCCATCCATCCACTGGCAATTAAATGCCAATCAGGCATCAAAAGCCGAAGAGTCATGCTAAAAATAATATCACAACACAGAAAAAAAGTAGCTGAGAAAAGCAAAACCGAAATTGTTTAATTTAAAATTGTGCTGGCCTCGACTGCTCTCGAATATTAAATGAGAGAATGTTTGTCCAGGCGACTACTGTAAATAAATACATAGCCCAGATAATTATAATTATTTTTGCACACTTAATTAGCCATTAAAACGCAAATTGAAAATGAGTCTCACCTCGGCCGGCTGGCCCGGCAATGGCAGAAATTTTAATAATCATTGCAACAAAATAATAACCATAACAATAAAAGTAATCACACCATAATGAGTGTCATATGTGCGAGGGAAAATTCGTTTATTGGGGAAATACACTGTGAAGTTGCAATATAATAATAATTGTAAGGACACCGAATTATTGCTCATATATAAATGGGGTTATCTCCTCGAATAGATTTATCAAAATTAATGCGTTTAAATAAGTTTAAATGCTTTTTTCGCCCACATTGACAAGCTCATTACTATTCCATGTCCACAGGACCAACTTTCATTCCACGGCGCCACTCATTAAGGGCATTAAGAGCCTTCTATGTGGAGTGCCCCGGCTTTATCCCCTTTGCCAGGGCAGCCATGGCAACTCCATCAATGCGCCGTATATTTTTACAAGCATTTTCAGAGTTTTAAAAATGTTCTCGTTCTCGTTTTCGTTTTTATTTATTTATTTTTTTTTTTGGTCGGTTTGTGAGTTCGGTTCGCGATGGCTCCGCCAGGTTAATCCGCTTTCAGTATTTAAATACGAAAATAATGCTAAAAATGTGAGAATGAAGGGGCGGGTGGGCTCTGTGGGTCTGGTGGTGGCATGGAAATTGGGGGATGCTTTGGGGAATTCCCACCAACGTTTTCACCTTTTGTTTTAAGCTGGTAATTTATTTAATGGATGTAAGGATAACCGTCTCTAGCACTATTTTCTCACCTGATCTTGGCCATGTGTGTGCGGGGGGGTGTGTGCCTGAAATATATGTACGGGAAATCCCAACTAAATTCACATTTTTCCGCTTGGAAAAACACGCACCAGCAGCCAGCAGCTAGCAGCTAGCAGCCAGGACCAAAAATGCAAATTTCCGCCGCGCCATAAATCGCACAAAATTTATAACCAAAGTGGGGAACCACCGGGTCAGAAATATTGTAATAAACAAGCCGAGTAATAACCGAGTCTGCCTTTTTTTCAACTCTGTGTTTGTTTTTATCTGTTCACTTGCAGGTACGTGGGCGAGTATTCCAACATTCCCACCGACTACGCGGAAGTGTCCAGTTTCGGCAAAGCGCCCAGCGAGTATGGCCGTCATGGCAATGCCTCGCCCGCCCCGTATGCCACCTCCTCGATCGTGAATCCCCACCAGCAGCAGCAGCAGCAGCAGCAGCCGCGTTATCAACAGCGACCAGTTCCCGGTTATGGCCTCCAAAGGCCCATGCATCCCCACTACCAACAGCAGCAGCAGCAACAGCAGCAACACCCGCAGCAGCAGCCCCATCAGGTCCACCAGCAACTGCAGCCAGGGAACATCTACCAGCAGATGTCCACCACCAGCGAGATCTATCCCAGCAACTCGGGTGCCCCGCGGTCCGTGTACTCCGAGCAGTATTATTACCCCAAGGACAAGCAGCGGCACATCCACATTACGGAGAATAAGCTAAGCAACTGCCACACGTACGAGGCTGCTCCGGGAGCCAAGCAATCCTCGCCCATATCCTCGCAGTTTGCCAGCGTGAGGCGCCAGCAGTTGCCCCCCAATTGCAGCATCGGCCGGGACAGTGCTCGCTTCAAGGTCCTGAACACGGATCAGGCCAAGAACCAGCAGAATCTGCTCGACCTGGATGGCTCCTCCTTGTGCTACAATGGCCTGGCCGACTCCGGCTGCGGTGGCTCACCCTCTCCCATGGCCATGCTGATGTCGCATGAGGATGAGCACGCGCTGTACCACACGGCGGATGGGGATCTGGACGATATGGAGCGACTGTACGTGAAGGTGGACGAGCAACAGCCGCCGTTGCAGCAGCAACAGCAGCAGCAGCTGCTGCCACTGGTGCCCCAACATCCCGCCGAGCTGATGCAACCCTCGCCGCACCTGCAATCCTGGCGGAATCAGAGCACTCGAGGCAGTCGAGGCAAGAATGCTCAAGAAGCCAGCAAGGAGCCCAACGAGCTGATCTATGCCCCCGGCAGTGTGGCCAGCGAGAGGAGCCTGCTCAGCAACTCGGGCAGCGGCAGCAGCAGTCAGCCGGCTTGCCACAATGTCTGACCCCTGCCCGGCGGTTCATCCTTGGGCCCATCTCAAACGCACTCCAAGTCCCGATCCCAGTCGCAGAGTCAGCTGGAGTCCCCGTCCCAGGAGCAGCTGTATGCCAGGGAGGTGCGGGAACTACTGGCCTGGTGCGAGCGCTTCAACAACGGAGGAGTGGAGAATTTTGAGTAGAAGGGGAAACAGGATATGCGGAGGGGAAAGGACATGAGAGTTACAGGGTTGGGAAGTTAAAAGCAAGAAGGGAGCGACAGAGGAGCGAGCGAAGTGACTTTTCCTTTGCTTAAATGATTATATTCAGTAATCTCGATGTGACTTAAAGAGGAAAGTATTTTATTTATATTTTGTTTGATGGACACTGCCAGGACTTGTTGGTATTTTCATATAAAATATTATTGAAAAGATGTAAAAAAGGAATTTACTTTGAAAACAAGTCACAAGTTTGCTCGTTCCACTTGCTGCATTTGTCACAAGTTAATTTAGTGACCAAGACTGAGACTGACAGAGTGCGAGGATTGCGTGAGTTTTACCTATAATTCGATTAGTATTACAAGGTTTATTTTCTGTTAAAAAGAAAAGCCGAGCTCCCTGAACTTTGAGCCTTCGGCCCTATGCTAGTGATAGACATATTACCCCCCACTTTCTCCCTTCTCGCCCGCTCTATCTATCTCTAGCTCGCGCTAAATCTCTGACTAAGAAACTGCTTTCGTTACACCGTAGACTAAGTTTAGCCGTAGCAAGATCACTGTAAATGTTAATAACAGAAACGTATGATAAGTTCCTCCAAGTATGCAGAGACCATGATAGCCAAGACTCTGCTTTAGCTTTAGGATATGTAATAAACCGATTTAGATAGATCGATGGGGCAGTACTTTGTTAGCTACTTAAGAGGGGTTCGCAGTTAGGACAGATATCGATCCCGATACCCGCGAGTGTTTTATCCACTAAGTGTACATATTGTAATGCACTAGCCGTAGTTAATTATACGTATACATACATATATCTCTATAAATATCAAATGAATTATTCAATCCAATTATGCAAATGTGAACACAAATGAGTAGACATAACAAATAATATATAATAAACACAAAGAATTACAGACAAGTGAATAAATTGTGCATATAGTAATTTAAAATGTAATAATCATAGCAGCCCCCAATCCCTAATTAGTTGTTGTTTAACTACCCCGAAATACATATACATACACATACACACCTACATATATAATCCGCCTAGTAATAGAAGCAGAAGCATTTAAAAATACCACCAAGGCATATATGAAAAAACTCCTTCAATTTAGAGCCAAAAAACCAAAACGAAAACACATTTTGTTTACTTCTTTGGTTCGCACTAATGAACTGTACTCAAAGGCAGACAATTATTTATAGATATATCCAGCGATTTGTGCCGAAATCTCGGCTAACACACACACACAAGTTCATTTAGCATGTTGTTTATCGCACCCAAAATGATGGTAATTAAGTGCGTTTTGTATGTGTGTCTATGCGTAATTGTAATTATTGATATTGAATACGTATTTACAATGTAGCAATTACAAAAGCGAAAAATAAAAAATGCCATAATTATGAAATTAAAACCAACAAAGACGTGAGCGCAAGCTTTGTGTTTTTACTCGTATTTACTGTTTGGCTTTTGTTGATTTTCTTTGGTAAATAGTCTGCAGGTGGGCGGATGGTTGAGTGATGGTGGGATAAATAAATATCTGTTGCTTTTTTATCACAATTGATTTCATCCAGGGGGAAGTTATTAAAGTGTTATTTAAATGTTGCTAAATGGAAATAATATAAAAGGATGAAATAAGCAAATGGTGCATACTTTTGAGCATATATTAAAGTGATTTCAAATCACTTGGTGTTTATTTTTTTGGTATTGCTAAATCTGAAGTTAAATTGTTTGAGCAGCATACTTTTAAGAACCTTTTTAATTGGTTTCCAATACTGAATATTATTTAGAAATAGCTGGATACTCTACAATTCTTATATGGCACCAAAAAGTAGGGAACATAATGTTGAAAATAAAATCACCAAAATCGCCTTTGCCCTGGGACCGCTAATTGAAATGTCACTTCATGAAATTTCTATAAAAAGTTTAATTAATAAAATGATGCATACTTTTAGGCATCTTTTAATGTGATTTCAAATCACTTCTTGCTTTTTTTTTAATGTTGATAAATCTGAAGTTAAGTTGCAATACCAAATATTATTCATAAACAGCTGCATATTCAGGAATTTCAAATTTTACTGTGCCGCAAAAAAGTAGGCAACACAAAGGCAAAAATAAAGTCACCAAAATCGCCTTTGCTCAGGGGCCGCTAATTGAAATGTCACAAATTTGCCACCTGTGAATGCTTGGCCACGCATCCCCAAAGCCATTTACAACCCCAACCCTAAATTTTCACTTATGCCACCCCTGCTCACCCCTTTTGGCCCAACTAATTTCAGGCGCGCGACGCGCTTTTAATTAGCTGCAAACTCCGAGACCCAAATTATGCATGACTCCCCCATGCAACCGAGTGTGCTTTTCGCAAGGGAACGGGGCTAAAACGTGGCGACCGCGCCCATTTTAAGTACAAAATAATTACGTGCTAGGCAATTAATGGCCCCAAGGGGTTAGAGTTACAAAAATCCTGCAAATTTTTTCCCGCTCCAAGCTGCCACGTGCGCCATGTGGCAACATCCGGAGGCCATTTGTTGCAAATCGACAACCATTTCCGGTGCATAAAATACCGGGGGAAAGGAGACGGTTGGCTGGAGAGAGTAGGGAAAGCGGAACAGCATTTGTGAGTTGCGGTTTTTTAATGGGAAAAAGAAACCATCGCAAATGTTAAATGATAATTTAATTATCTACAAGAGAAGGGGTTTATATAAGTAATAAGTAAAAAGGGAATTTTAAATTGAAATTAAAAATAGTATAAGTAGAGTAAAGGGCTTAGAGAACAAAGGATTTAATTAAATAAATATTTAGTAATTAAATAATATAATTTGATGCAAGCTAATGTATATAAATTTAACGAGGAGCCAGAAATCAAATCAGCTTGAGTCTAAAAATATTATCATTTAATAGCTTAAGAGGCAATACCCAAAGTCATTGTTTATCTTGGCTGTTGGTTGCAAAGCAAATCGGCAAGTCAGGCCATATCCTCTTAAAGGACTCTGCCAGACAGATGGGACTTTGCCGGGGTAACAGATGCTTTCGGCTTCAACTTGTCACCTAGCGTTTAACGATAAATTTGCTGACAGCGACAACGGATAATTAGTTTCACTAACGAGAAAACTTCCACTGGCTTGTTCGGCCCACGCACACTCACTCACACACACATGGCCCACCAATGCAACATGTTAACCCAAGTAGCAGGAGCAACTGTAACAACAGCATCGAGGACATGGAGGACATCGACGACACCGAGGACACCGACGCAGGACACAGGGCTCCTTTCAGTCGAGTTGATTCCAGTGAACTGGCGATATGGCAACAGGATGGACCATCCGGCGTAACGATTCCCATGCTTCACTGCACCGTTCTCCTTGAGCTAATAAAATGATTATGTGTTATTTTTATGCTGTCAGCGGAGGAAGGATACGCTGGTGATACGCTCCTGCTTCATGCCAGCAAGTGCCCATGATTGTTTACATGTTAATCGCAACTTTTAATGGACAGTGAAGTCATTTATGTTTGATCGTTTACATAATTGGAGGGGCTTAAATGAAGCTCAGGGGAATATTTTAACAAGAGTTTGAGATGATATGCAAAGTCGGTAGAGTTGGGCTTAAGATATGTTGGATTAAGAATTTAATTACAATTTCACACAGAAACTATTTAATGCTGGAACTAACTTTATTTATATTAAAAGTAGGAGTTAAATTTGAAACCCATAAATATTTTTGTTATGTGAATATTTAAATAAGAAACAACTCTTTAAACCAAAACTATTTAAAAAAAAATTCATACAATTTTAAAAGGCTTTAAATCGATTTAATTTATCCGTGAAGTCTTAGCCTTTTTATGACTACCTTGCTTTTACCGATTCCTTGAATTTCAAAGATTAATTAAACGATAGACTCCATTCAATCAACTTCAATGTGCAGCAGCACCTTAAGCCTCCTCGAAAACTTGAGAGCTGTTTAACTAAATTAACAATCCGAGAGGCATGAAAACTTTTCAAGTTCTCCCCTCGAGCCCCCATTGAGTTGAAATTTTTTATTGTTAGGTGGAAAGGCAAACAAACAAACAAACTGACAAATAAACAAGCGAACAAACGCACGACAGACGTAGGACGCAGGACAACAACGGAAGCTGGCAAACAAGCGGAAGGCTCTTCTGGCACTCAACTAATGGCAACATAATGCGTTTATTGTGGGGGACACAATGTCGAAATGGGGGGACGGGGCACCAGCTGGGGAATCCCCCAAAGAAGTGATAACCCAGCGCAAATGTCAACGCACAAGTCAATCAATGCATTGGATGCTGAGCAGATGAGTGGAGTCAGGAGGGTGGGCTGGGTCCCCAGGGGAGAAGGGGATGCTGCTGCTGTAGGCGTGGCAGACACACGACCAGACAAAAGCCAGGGAGGGTGCACTTAAATAAAATTAAATTTAAATTAAATTACATATTTTAAAAATGTTTATAGAAGTTTTTTTCAGACCATAAAAAGGGGTTTTGTAAATGAGAAAAAATTAACTACCAGTTAAGGTTATATTTTTACCAAGATTCTTATTTATTATCATGTTTATTTTGTAGAATAACTGTAGCTATATTTTGAAAGATATTCTTGTAACTTTGTTTACATAATATAAACATTTGTATCTACTGAATATAAAAGGACTTAAAGGTTAGTTCCTGCCAAACATAAATCAACAATTTTCATTAGTTCTCTCTTATTTAAATCATATTATTTTTGGGGCAAATCTATTTAGATTACCCAAATTTTCCCCCAGTGTAGTGGGTGGTTGTGTTCCGTTGTAGTAAAGTACGCACTTTTCAATGGTCCAAACACAGACACAAGTCAGACGGAGCGCATTCAAAATCAATTCAATTGAAAAACATTTTCCTCTCCTGTTTTTCCCTCTCTTCCTTTTATTTTTATTTTTTTGAGGGTTGACTTTTGCTCTGTGTTTTTCTATTTTATTTTTTTTGGGCTAGAGTCTGCGATGTCATCGGTGCTTTTTTGTTAGCTGAAAAATCACTTGGCGAGTTTACAGAGTTCAGCCGAAAATGGTGTTCATTTTCGTTTTGCGGGTGGAAATGAATGATTTCCGCGATGCATTCAAAACGTTAATGAGACGTAATGTGATGGCCATGACGGGAATGATTCTGCGTTCTCCCTCACTTCTCTGCTGGCCACTCATGGATCGCTGTCTCATCCAAGTTGGACAATTAATTGCCACAGCCGCCCCCGTCCGACAGTCGTCGTCGTTTGTCAAAAACTTTGTTGCATACTTAGTGGCAGCCAGATATACATACTATATACAAGCCAGAGAGATATTGCCACATCATCATGCAAATGCCTCGACAGTTTTCAGATACTTATAGCTCATTAAGCATGGCGGCACCCTGGCATCGGGCCCAAAATAAAAGCCCAGTCACGCCACGCCCACATAATGGCTAAGCCTCTGCGGACTGCGACTGACTGACTGACAAATTTTCACAGCTCAACGCTTATTAAACTTGGCTGAAAAGTTCAATTAGCCTGGGGGATATATTGCCTTGAAGGCAACCAAATTCGACAGCTTGAAGGAAACTATATGGGACAGCTTGGAAAATGGTTTGGGAAAAGTTAGGAGATTAATTTCAGGTAGAACCTCGGAACTCGAAGCCTTTCTTCTTAACAAATCCTTTTCTAAAAATATTAAAATATATAGTTAAGATCACTAAAATTTATTGGTATTCCTTGTGAATAATTTCCAAGAACCCCTAATTTTTGGTTGACCCACATCATTGTCCCAAAACTTCATTTGACTTCAAAGAATCTCTCGGGCAGTAACTATCTGTGAGGAGTTCAATTAATTACCCACACCCACCAGCGTCTCAGCGTCCAAAATGTTTTGTCAGAATTCAAGAAAATCTTTTTCGGACAGACAGCAGGACATTTGTCACACGCTCGCTTTCACCAGCTCCATCATCATCTTGATTTGGCTGGCCATTCATTCATCCATTCGTTACCCTTATCCCGATCCTTATGTTGATGCTGGTGGTGCCGGGGAGTTCCTTGAGCTTTTCAATATTAATTGCGGAGCTTCGGAGGGCAGACGAAGACGGATAAGATGGCGCTGGGTCTGGGTCTGGGTTTGGGGGGGGGTCAGGTCAAGTCGAACCAGCACAAAGGACGCGACGCGTCGACTGACCCTTGTCCTTTCCCCCACTGTGCGTTTGACTTTTGATGAATGGCCAAGAATTCGGCATGACATGAATGAGCATTTTAAATAAATTAGTTGTATTCGAGACGCATTTCTTTTGGCCTGATTGAGTCCTTTGATTAGCTCGTTATAAATCAAAGGGAACACCACGAGAAAATGAAACAGGAATTTTGATGATCTCTTAGGAATTTTGAGTATATATTCAGGGAGATGTACACCTATAATAAGAAAGTATCTAAAGATCAAAGGATTAATTATATAGATAAATAAAACTTGAGCTTATAAAGCATTGTTTCAAAGATTTCTTCATTATGAGAACAGAAAGCAAAGTAAATTAAAAACTTTGAAGCGAAAGTATATTATTTTTAAAGTGCCTGCACCAAATCCCTCACATTAATGTCACCAAAAATACACTTAAAGTCTAATCCCTCTCACGATTTATGCCCGGCGGTTATTAATTAAGACGATAAACCAGCATAAAAATTGTTATAAGTTAATTAAGCTAAATGAAAAGCTCTTAAGCGAGGAGCTCCAGACGCCGCCGCTCAAGGTGAAGATGGAGCATAAAAATGCCAGAGATAAATTTGATATAAGCAGGTGTAGAAGCGCTTGTAGCTGGCTATGTTAAACATTTAAAATAGCCAAGGCCTAAAAGCAGGCAATAGTTTTCGTTCTGTTAGGAGCAGCGGCTGATTAACCGAACCAAAGTTAATTAGGGTCGGCCGTCTCCTTAGTTGGTATTTTTTTTTATTAAGCTTAGATAAAACTATATTTTATAAATCAGTTTAAGGCCTATATGAAGAGATAAATGAATATGAAATATTAAAAATATTAAAAGGAATTTAAATAGAAATTAGGACAGTCTCGTATAAATACTAAAAAAGGGTATTAGCCAAGTTCACATCCTTTCGCAGGGATGATATCAATTTTTCCAGTGTCAAGTGTCAGAATGACACTGGAAACCCTCATGGTCGGCGGAAATCGGGTTAGAAGCCTG
>JAEIIU010045035.1:0-109852 GCA_018874675.1 Drosophila baimaii | reverse complement strand
GAAAATGACTGCACATTTGTTTTCCCACCGAGAGTCCTCGCCTCGTTATTGATCACATTTTTTGTGTGTCGAAAAATACATATTTTCGAAACCTTTTGGCCACTCATAAAATGCAAACAGAGAGAGTCCTGTCGGGGCCATGATAAATATGGAGCTTCCGGTTGGGGTAACTAAGACATCGGCAGGCAAATGAAGAGTCGGCCGGGCCGGGCTCCTCGGAGAATAAGAGAAATGGCTGCAATGCATACGTCATTTAACCCCTTTGCGCCATATTTTTCATAAGCTGCCCCACTTTGGGTGATTTCTATTTTTTCGGCCGCACAGACAGACAGACAGACAGGGAGTCTGGCAGCCAGACAGCCTGGCCAAAGGATGCGTATCCTGGGCTGCCTCCGATAAAATATATGCGAAAGGGGGCGGCTGGCCCGCACGTATAGAGACATTTATTGATAGATAGCAAACGCATCGCTTGAACCCTTTTACATTTGATGAACGTATCGAATTCCCCACATATTGCCAAAAGCGGCAAATTTATGGCTGTTTGATTTATTTTAACTTTTAACACGCCCCAGCGAAATGCTGGGAAAGAGGCGTGCCGAATGCGACGACTGGCCACTGAAAGCGGGGGGAGTCCTGACTCCCAGGATTCTCGATTCATATGGGGTAGTTCCCCTTGACCCCTGACCCAAGCGCCACAAATCTCTTAATAACTCCAAGGACTCCCCCGAGGAGGTCTGAGGAATTGGCTTGGTGGCCATTATTGAAATGTGCGCTTGTTGCGGATCTATAAAAAGAATTATAAACTCCCTTTATTAAACGATTTTATTTTTATATGCTGCATAAAAAAGTGTAATTGAATGGAAGCTTAAAGTGTACAAGAAATTTGTGGGAATAACGCGAACTTTATGGGGGAGTTCATATCACATTTTTTTGCTATAACATTTTCCTTTGAAGTTTAGTAGGGAATTTTGTTAATATAAAGTTTTATTGCTCCTTGATAAATATTTAACATTTTTCCAAAGCATTTGTGATAGATAGAGGCTGAATATTGGGGATTTATTTGTAAATAAATAATAAATAAAACGAAATAACTATTTCGTTAGGTTGTCCACAGATTTCATTTACTATAATAAGTATAAATAAATATTAGGAGAAGAATATATAAATTAAAAACATTTTTAGTTATTTCCAAATAATTATTCAAACTTCCATCGTACCCGTATTAGCTATTACTCTTTCAACTTTGAGCAAATTCTTTCTAAATAAATAAAATAAAATTATTTAAACTGAAGATTGTCTACTTTTCTGTTTGATATTTTCTTTTGAACATATAATTATATTATTCTATATTTAATATAAATTTAAAAAGAACCTTAAAAGGTATTACCCTTAGATTTAAAAACTACCCATTAAAGTCTTTACAAAAAAATTAACTAAAATAAACTTCTCCTGTATGCTTGGCGGTGTCCCATGGAGGCATTCAATTACTTCAGTTCGTTTGCACCCGATTTGCGATTCCGGGGCGGCATAAAGGGCTCATCAGCGTTATTAAACCCGGGCGGCGCTCCTTCACCTTCCGCCTACCTCAATTCGCGGAATCCGGTCCAATCACAACTCCACACCATTTGCGTATTACGCTTCATTATGCAGATTTCTTGCCGCCGGTTGAGTTGAGGCGCGTTCTTTATCCTCTCCGCTCCGCTTATTTGTTATTGTTGCATGGCTTGCGGCTTGAAAAAATATTTTTATTTAATTTATTTATGAATGAAGCAGCGCCGTGGCGGCGGGTTCGCTTGGTGGGGTGTTTCGGTGGGTTTGGTGGGTTGGTTGGTTGGTAGGCCTGGTAATAAAGGCTGCTGGCACACACACAGACACACACTCCCCGAAAGCGCAAACCCATTACCATTTCGCTCGTGGTGCCTACCGCATTGTCACATAGATAAGCCGCGTCTGGCTTAACTCATAAAAAAGTGCCGGCAAAGGATAATAAACCAGCGCGAAGGAGAGAACGCGTGCGGATTTAAATTTCAACAAAAATAAACAGCAAATAGTCATGAACGAGGAAGGGAGGGGCACACTTGGAAAATAAAGTTTTTGGCTTCAGTTTCTTAACAGAGAAATTTACTTAAAAGAAAAGCTATTTTCCAGAATCAATTTCTTAAAATAAGGGGTTTAAAAAGAGATGCAAATTATTTTATAATGTATGATAACTTCTTTGCTTAAAAACTAGTTTACGATAAGACTTCTTTTAAGTTACGTATTCATAGTTATTATTTAGTTTACTTATAGTAAAATATTCACCTTTACTTTTAACTGAAAATCCTATGTTTCCTTTCTCCCTAAAAAATTTGAAAGACCTATGTTTCCGCTCTGTGTGAATTTTATTTCCCTGAATTTACTTTTTTTTTGGGTAAACCCCAAGCCCAAGGTTGAGACACAGAACTCATGGCCATGGTGGGAAATATTTGAAGTCCATGCACAACAACAACAACCATTTCCAAAACGTTTTCAACTCTAGTTTCGCCTCAATATAATGACAATAATCAAAAACTCTCAGAGCCAACGTTTTCGTCTCGCCTTTTGTTATTTGCCGCCCCACAGGTCGAGGAGACTGAGAAATGAATTTAAAATCAATTTGCGGTCAGCACACACAAAAGCAGCCACGAGGTAAACCGCAAAGACAACAATTAAGCGTAACAAATGATTATGAATAGCCATTTTTCTACGCACGGTATGGTATGGTATGTGTTCTTCTTCGGTGAGAAACATTGGAGCCCGGGAATGTAATGATATTTCTGACAGGGCTTGGCCAGGCCAAGATGATGGGCGGCCGATGGGCCGATGAATGAATGAAACCGAGGAATTTCAAATACTACATACTTAGTGCCCTGTGAATGAGCCGACGACAGAGTGTCTGAGAAGAATCTACTCCATTTTTACAGAGTTTACTCAGGGGAAGGGCTTAAGTTATTATGTGCTATAAAAAAACATCAGAATATAAGTAAAATTTGTTCGACAACAAGCAAGTAAAAGGAAAGTGTACAAACATTAAACATTAATTATTAAACATTTTTTAAATCCGTAAAGAGTTAAAAAAAACATTAAATAGGACAAGAGTTGGAGGAGGCCTTAGTAAATTAATTCAAAACAAACCATTAAATAAAACCTTTTAAAAGACGAAATTATGTATAATATAAATATGATTTATATTATAAATACAATTATTGTTCTTAAAAAGAGGGGACAAAATCTCTAAAATATATTCATTGAAAGCCTAGATGCTATAAAAATCATAAATGTAATATTAAAGCAATATATTTCTAAGCTTTTCATTCATAAATACATACATTTGTATACATATGTACATATGTACATATACAGCTTAGAGTATCACATTTTCCCCTATCACCACGGGCTACAAAGACCTAAAAATAACCATATAAACACGTGGAAGAATCAAAAGGTGTGTGACGACACACACACACAAGCCAAACCCGTTCCAATAATAAATATCTGCAGAATCTAAAAATAGATCCCTCTTGGCAAGCAAAGCAAAATGCAAACATCTACACAGCCACGACTGGCCTGCGCTGTTGCTTGGCATTTGCTGCTTGTTGCTTAACTGCCCGGCTAGCTCAGTCGGTAGAGCATGAGACTCTTAATCTCAGGGTCGTGGGTTCGAGCCCCACGTTGGGCGAAAATACTTTTTTTTTTTCTTTTCTTTCTTCTTTTCAAGAAAATTATTTGTTTTTAATCAAAAAATATTATTATTTACCAAAACACATTCTCAGTTAATATGACTTTTTACAAAATCTTTCCATTAATAACAAAATAATACCTTTTTATATGAAATTGGTCACACAAAACTGCTAAAGGGCATTTAAAAATAAAATAGAGGAGACCGCCATTGAATATTTAAGGCCATATAGAATTGTATTAAATTAATTTGGCTGACAAATATTTGCTGAATGTGTTTGCAAGTGAAAGTCATTGTTCGGATTACACAATATACGCGCATGCATAATTGTATAATGGTTCAAAAGCGTATGAAAAATTCACAAATGTGCCCTAAAAGCGGGGAACCAGGAAGAGCCGAGAACCCCTTCACCGCCAGCCGCAGGACAATTTATAAATTTAACAAAAAACCCCACACACACAAAGCGGTCTGTGAAAGGCAAATAGAGGAGCATACAGACTCCCCCCATTCCCACTCGACACCCTTCCCCACGTTTTATTCTCTGTTCCATGGAATATTTTCAGTTTGCAGTAAAAATTAGAGTGGGATAAACAAATACATTTATTACATGCGAATACAGCAACAAATCCCAGCCAGGTTTTATTGTGCGTGCCACGCCCCCACACAGCCCAGGGGCGACGGACAGGCGGACGGGCATACACGTGACTTTAAAGCTCGTGGGGATTACATTGAACGCAGGTTTGTGTGGGATTTTCGTATGCAAAAAGCTTAGGAAATTAATGCGCAGAAGGAAATGCATTTAAATTATGTGGGTGAGTGAGTCGCGGTGGAAGGAGGCGTGGCTTCACGCCGAGGTGTCCGCCGTGACGGAGGGACAGACAGCTGCCAACCGCCGAGCGCCGCCCGACCGCCCGCATTAATTTATAATTTCGCCGGAGGAGGTTTACACATTTAATGGCATTGGCACTGGCACTGGCTGTGGCTGTGGCGGCGGCGGAGGCTTACAAATGAATACAAATTGCAGTTTGAACTTTGAGTTTACAATTTTGTAATTAACGGCCAACATTTTGCATCATAATTCCCGCGCAGCGAAAGTATTTGGGAATTTAATTAAGTTGCATTGGCCACGCAGATTTATCCGCAGCAGGCAGGGTTGCTGCTGTCCGCTGTCCGTGGTCCGCCATCCCGTGTCCTTTCTTCCAACCCTTTGGCTGCAGAATTTCTTGAGCAAAAGTTTTTTAATACCTCCACGCCTCCCTGACGACGTCCTGGAAGGGAACACATAAATTTTGTCGGCTCGGGCAAATAAACATTATGCAGCAGTTTTTTAAACGTTATTGAAAGGAGCAGTGTCCCTCAGGAATGGGTTGGGCTCCCTGGGCCTTGTGTCGTAATACAGAGGTCAAACGCTGGAAATCCAGCCAGATTACACGATTTGCTGTTCGGCAAAAGTTTTTACATTTTAAGCCCCGTTGATGGGTACACGGGAAAAATGTATTTTTAATTTTAATTTTAATCAAAAGGATTTTCAATTTTTTTTTACAATAAATAAAGAGAATTTTATGATATTTGTGATATGATATTATGCGCGATGTTCTCATTGATTTTTCCTGTCGGTATTCATCCCAATATAAACATATTTGTATTACAAATAATCTTTGATTTAATTTATTTTATAGTTAAATCTAAAAATGCAATTAAATTCGCCTCTGCGTATATCTGGGCAACCCTTTTGGCAGCCACCGTGCTGATTTGACTCACCTTCTGCTGACGTATGACATTGCAGCATCAATTGCTCATGAGCACACGTAATGAAATCGCTCGGAGAATGGATGGGATATTGCTTGGAATGGGTATATATTTCTCGGCCGAGGTTGAGGGCAGGGCATGTCGCTGTTGCCCTTGGTCATTAACAGCGTTAAGCCCGGTACCAGACCGCGCCGGAAGGATGTCGTGGCCGGGGTGACGTGTGTGTTTGCACCAACCCAGCGACCCACACACCCATCCATCCTGCGAAAACCCCAGCCCCCTTTTAGCGAGTCCATGAGCGTTGTCATTAGCGCTGCTCGTGCGCCGTTATCCCTTTTTAATAAGGTTTACTCAGCATTTTTTTGCCAGCTTGCTTCGTTTTTCATTGTTTGTTTGCCGGGACCTCGGATCCCCCCTGCCATTGCAGCCATTGCAGATATGTTGTGTTTATTATGCGAGATTTGCGAGAAATTGAACAGCCTCCTCCGACCCTGTGCTCGAGCATCAATCAACGGTAAGATTAATAATGGAAAAGTTCAGGAAACTCTGGGCGTGCTAGGCAGCTAATTGTAAAGGTTTTACAATTTGTTGGGCGTTAACTTGGAGATTCTGGGGTTTCCTTTCTGAAAAATGTTTGGAAACTGCAGGCAAACATTTATAAATGTTTGGTTATCTTATGTTAATCTGAACTTTATTAATTAATTTACTATATTATTGATTTTAACTGTAATTACTAACATTTTTAAGTAACAAACGCCTTCTACAAACACAGATTAAAAAGAAAATTCTCTATGTTCTTCATCATCATTCCAGTAATTGCCATATACACGTCGTAGGGCTGGCTAAATAACACTATTATTCTGCCAATACCTCTCTTAAAGATAAATCAAGATATCTGATAAACGTTCTGAGGAAAGAAGTCCTTATTTGGAGCGACCGAGTTCATTTGATTCACACTCACGCACACTCACACCTTGCAATTCGCGACTCCACGCGATGGCTTTATTCCGCGATCGCCATTTATGGACTATTTCCTATTGTGCACAGTGCCATCGTGCATCGTGCTGGCCCTATGATGAGCCATTATCCATTATCTAACCAAATAAGCAATGCAATCAGCCATTCCATTCCCTCGACTAATCTGCCTACGTGCCGCGCACACCACATCGCAATGCCGCTGGTAAAAAAAAAAAAGATTTAATAATGAACAAAAACCTTGAGCGTGCACTCGAAATTAAATTGTTATCAAATCGATCAAAGCCACAGCATCATTATCTCAGCATTAGCTGCTGAGGCAAAATAAAAAAAAAAATATAGAAAAAAAACCCGCAGAACAAAGACAAGACAAAAAGGGCTGACGAGAGGAAAACCAGCTTGATAAGCGATTTAAAATGCACTGAACCAGCTGGAAAATGAGGCGGTTGAGGGGGTTTACGTAGTTTTTTTTTAGTTTTTTGCACTGCTCCCCCCTACTCCCTGCCCTCTCAGGGCACTGTGTTGAGTGGGTTTCGTGTCCGGCGCCTGGACACAGCAATAACTTCTAATTAATACACGAAGAGCATAACGAAAGCTAATTATGAAACTAATGAGCTTGTTGGCAATGCAACAGCGGCGGCAGCAGCAGCAACAAGAACCAGACCAAGAAGCACGAATCAGCCAGGAGCCAAGCAACTTGGCCAGCTCTGAAAGTGGTAAGTAACAAAAGGGGGCGGCTGCGGCGGACGAGGCGGAGGGGGCCCGGCTTCAAGTGTTAACGACGGTGTGCTCAACATGCCGAGCGCCGCTCCAGGTGCGAAATACCACAGAAGAGTGAGCGCGAACCATTCCACACGGTCACTGATACAAACACATACTCCAGCAGGTGCACTGCGAGAAATTCGAAGACAAGTTATTAATTAATTAAAAGATTTTAGACCTAGAAAACGTAGTTTAAACTTTTAAAGTAACTATTTTAATCGATTTTTTAGGGGTTTGAGGTTCTTAAATCCCAGAGAATGTATACCCTATTTTAACTTAAAAAATCATTTTCTTCCAGTGCATTAGCTTGTACGCAGATATTTCATTTCAATTTCCTTTTTGGTTGGCGCGTCTTTTTAGCATACTTGATTATGGTCTTTGGCCGGCAAAAGGAAAGAGCCAAAGAAGATGGGGCTGGGCCCTGGACGTCGCCGGCCATCAGTCACTTATGCTCATGGCCCGTCACTCAAAGCGGGCTCACACACACAGCACACAGCACACACACACAGCACACTCACACACATCATATATACAACGCCCCACGATGGTCCACACCTACCTCGTCTAAATAACAGAGCGGGACGTGGTCTCTCGTTGGACAGCGGCGGAGAGCCGTGGCGGGGCTCGGAGCAGACCACGATGACTTCGTTCCACGATTGGGATGGTTAGTGTAGTGTTGCCTCGTCCGGTGAGCCGCCGCTACTGTCATTATCTTGTTAACTTGGTTGTTACGTCAGCCGGCCCGGCGAGTCTGCCTGCGAGCTTGCATGTACGCGGCCGCGGCCTGGCAGGACAGCAGCGATCGGTGGGATGGAACCCACAGGGTAACCGAAATGGAACTATTAGAATTATCAAAGTTATATCTTGGAACATGAATTCGAATCTGGGTGTCATGAGATAGGAAAGCGAGCTGGAACTCTGCTGAACTGACTATTTAGTTATAATTTCTTCTAGAAAGTTTATATTATTATGATTTTTATTTATATCAGTCCAGAATTTATGAAGTTTCTATTATTTTTCTTCTTTTAAAATGTATTTATATTACACCAGAATTTTACATGTTACTCGCTATCTAAATGTAAATCAAAAAGCTTATAATATGCAGAAAATACTGATTAAGGTTCTATCACAAAAAGTTCATAATTACAAGTCACAAAATAGGGCCTATGAAGAGATTTCTTCAGGTAAAAATATTTTTAAATATTGTTGTCCAATCTACAAACAGAATGTGGAATGTACATTATAGATAGATGCCACATTCACGATATAGGTTCCATTAGGAGGCCCAGCTGACATAAACAACAACATCTGATTTGTTATAAAATCAAAGTAAATAATAGTATAAATATTAAAAGCTTCATAATTATCTAATATTTAAGTAAGGTTAGTTTATTTTAAATTAATTTTGCTAATCATCTCACTATATAAATTTGTTATTATTTAAAAGAAAATAGTTACCATATAAACCCAGCAATTCCGTTAGTTTTCTTACGAAAAACATTGTCTTAGAATTTAATGTTGTACAAATGATTGACACTTCAAATTCTAATTATTTATACAAAATAATGACATATGTTTGACGTTTTATTTGAAATCAATATTTGATATTGCTCTGTTTATATTTTTGTATTATTCAAAACAAATTAGTAAGCAATTAAGCCAGAAATCATATTGGTTGTCCTAGGCAAATAAATTGATTTAAAATTAAAGTTTGCTAAAAATAATTAAATTAGCTTTCTAAATTCCGAATATTCGTATAAAATAATGATATATGATATGTTATCTTTGTAAATTTCCATCTCAAAGTATGCATCTCATCTCCCATGAGCTTGACCGCGGCTGTTGAATGCCCTGAACCCACATTAGTGCTCACTTACAGCGTCATCGTGTGTATCTCGCTTAAATTCGTCTGGCCAGGCCCAAACCCGTACCCGTACTCGTACTCGTACCCATACCTCTTTCCAGTCCAATTCCCATCGCCTGTGCCCATGCCCTTGCCCCTGCCTTTGCCCCTGCCCTGGCCGTGGCCTTTCCCGATGTGTAATAATAATATACACACAGGTGTCCCAGGCTCTTTTGGCCAAGGGGGCTATGCCAGCTTCGTACCTCATCAATAAGCCTCGGAGGAGGAGATGGAGGAGACGAAGGGAAGGGCTGCATGTAGCACATGTAGCGGCGATTACGCGTAATAATCATCATAATCAAAAGTCGCAACACGAAATGAGTTTCGACTTGTTGTGGCCGCCGTCGCTGCTGCTGCTGCTGCTTCTGGAGGATAACCAGTTAGGGATTGCGCCGGTCCCGCGCTCCACATAGAATTGATTAATATTGGCCCTGGCCATCGGAAATGCGCCGGCTCCCGAGCCCTCTGATTACGACACGACATCGTCATAGTTACCAGTGGAGGAGTTCTCCACAGTTCTGGCCAAGAGGTAGGAGGAGGAGGTGCCGCGGTCCAGTTCCTGACCCATCAAACTAATTTGGCGGCATCAATCGGCGCGCTCACTGGGAATAACGTTGGCCCAGGCCCGGGCAAATGGATTAGGGCCCGGGCCCGGCGATAATTAACATTAGCCAAGAGTGCTAACAAAACAAAACTTTCTTCATCATATGCGGAAATTATGCCCAGGAATGCTGTGTAATTAAGGGCTTCGGGCAGCACATAGTTTGCAGGGGGCAGGTTCTATTTAGTACCTCATATGGAATTATGATGTAATTACTCGGGAGTGTTGTGGAAATGAGCTTAGGGAGTTAAGCCTTGACCATTGTACTTATTTCTTAAAAGGTTTATCATTGGGGTTCCAAAATCCTTGGTATTATACACCTTATATCTATCCCAGCTCTCTACTTTATACCTCACATACCTGTACATCTCCTGGAGCTTTCCATCTGCTCTCTAGACTCTTTTATGGGGCCTGAGACACTTGGTAACCCAGCATGTACGGGCCACAATCTTGGCTAGATCAGACACTAGCCAGGCGACTGTAATTCCTGGCTAAGAGAACCATTTTGGCTGGCGGGCTCTTCCTCTTGGCTCCTCGCCGCAACTCTATAAACACAAAAAATAATAATTAACTGACCATCAAATCAACAGCACGTACTCCCTACGTGAGCATAATTTTGCTCCCTGCACACCTTGATTGCCGATTTCGATATGTTCGGGGCTACGTGCGAAAACGAGAACTAAAAGTTGACCTGCCTGAGACTAAAGTCCTACCTCTCCCGGAGGGTGTGTGTGGTGGCTTGTGGGATGTGGGTTGCTGGAGACATGGGCTTAAGTGCGGCGTTTCCCCGCGCATCGCATAATTAATATGGCGAAATGCGGACAGGACAAGGCTGTCATTGCAAACGGGGGTCCATGGCCAGATCCTGCATATTTGCATTTGATTTATCCCTCAGAACCCGGGGCTCTCCCGGAGCAAAGTCAGGCAGGCGGCCATAAAACTTGACTCAAGTGCAAATGCGCTCAAATCTGCACTTAGAGCCGCCCCGGAGTGAGTGTGCGAGTGTGTATTACTATAATTAAATTGAAAATTACTGCCAAGCAATTGCAATTGTCCACCCGAGTGGACCTTAATAATGGGTTTGTGTGTGGCCCTAATCATTGTCTGTGCATCTGTCTATGTCTCCGTCTCCGACTCCCTGTTCCTTCCTTCCCTGTGTCCTGCAAAATGTTTCGGGGGTTGGCCGGCCGAGCCACGCATAAGTTATAAATTATGCATAGATGCATAATTTACAGCCTTAAGGTCAGACAGTTGCATTTGCCAGTTCACTGCCAGGCAGGCCCCCAAGCAGTTGCACTTTATATATATATATATACTTGAGACTTACTACCAGGATTGCGTAAGAGCCTTAAAGGAGGTATAAAGGAGCTAGCATGAGGCAGAAATTAATAATAACAGCTCGTTTTTAAACCAATTTTAAAGCTAATTCTGTGAGCGAAAGTAGGAAACATAGATCCCCAGTTTGAGTTAGTTCCCTTTATCGCAAAAACTATTATCAGATACATTTGTCTAACTTTTTGCACCGCACTCGCCAACCACTTGAACAGTCAACCACTTCGACAGTGGTTCATTGTACCATGCATGAGTCCTCGTCCGATCCGCTCCTCTTAACCTCCTGAAGCCTAGCCAGGGTTAAGGGAGCCCCTCCTCCCCGCCCTCCTTCAGAACTTGTTTTTGCATCAGTTCGCATCAACCGCATCATTTTGATGTATTTTGCGGTTTGGTTGTTTAGCAGCGCAGTTTTTAGTGTATCATCATCACGAGTTTACACGCACGAGCTGCTGCCTGCGTTGGATACTTTTTTTTTTATTTTTCCCTTTTGCATACACTCCATATACACACACCTATAGGAATTAACATACTCGGCGAGTGTATATCCGGATACACTGTGGCGCTGGGGGAAAGGGACCAAAGCGCCGACAGCCGGAGATGTAGGGGAATGCATTGTTGTTGCGGATGGGATGGGATGCTGGCTGAATTATCATGCATGTGTGTTTGTCTTATTGCATTTTATTCAAATTTCCTACCGTGCGGTTTTTACGTTTTGCCTGTGAGTACGAGTACCTTCCATATCGCTGCCATCGATTTGCAATTCGCAATCGCAATCAGCTTCAGTCCAGAGACCTGGAGAACTGGAACCTGAACCCGAGGCCTCAGGAAACGTTGATGAATGTACAAATGTATATGTATACATATATGAATGCGATGAACAGATGTTCTTGGGCCTCAATGGAGTTGTCTGCGGCGTTTCAACAACTGTTGGTGAATATTTATATTTGCTTCTGCTTTGCAAATCGCTATCGATGGGAGCCACAGCAAAGCAGTTAATCAAAACAAATAATTTGTAAGCAAAATGTAATGGTCTGCAAGTGTTGGTGTAATATTGGAAAAGTTAAAAACAGTCATTGGTGAATCATTGGAATTAATAAAAATTTCTTTAAGAAATCTGTTGGTAAAACATGTAAATGGAAAAGAAATGTCGATGAATCACTGGAATCTCTTTAATAATTAGTAATGCCAACAATCGTAGTAAACATATGTTGGTGAAACATTGGAATAAAATACTACACATATTGGTGAAACATTACTATACAAACTCTTTCTTGTTGGCCCTTAAATAATTCAAAACTTTTAAACTTTTTAAATAGTTAGACCCATACCCCCGATAAGCCATAAAACCCAAAGGAAGGTGGACAAGAACCCCCTTTTATATATTTTGTTTCATGGGAATTCAAATAGTTAGCATATCCCAAATTTCCAGCCCCTGGAATCCCAATTGGTCGAATCTATATTTTCGAAAACTCTTCACATATGCAGATAAATGAGCGGAGATATGTTAGTGAGTAGGATAGCCTGCACATCCTTTCGACCCTTTCAATTCGACCGCACATCGGTATGAAGGTATGCCTCGGTTCCTGGGCCCCGAAATTCCTTTCGCTTAGCTACCGCATTATTGACCTGGCTTTGTGCCTCGGCTGGCGATGGTGATGGTCACGTGTGCCGGCCCCGCCTCTTTCTAACGTTTCTTTTGGGGCTCTCTCTCTGCGAATGGATAAACCCTTTGTCTTGTACTTTATGGCCACGTAAGGGTCGACAGCTGTGTTTGTAACCAATTTGCTACTGTACGGCCAAAAAATACAATAAAACAGGGACCACAGAGAGAGAGAGGCACCCAGAAAAGGGGAAGGAAAGAAAGAAAACATCTCTTACAACCTTGTAACTGGACTCCAACTACGGGTTATGTTGGGCATAATTTAAAGTTTTCATTTGCATTTGCGTTGTCCTGTTTTGGGGTTAAATGCAGGCCACCTTTCATAACCATTTGCACCTGTCGGGGCCAAGAACGAAGCAACAACAACAGCCAGGCAATTAGGCTCTTAAAACAATGTGGAATAGATGGCCGGGCATGAGAAGGAGGAGGAATTTACCCGGCATCTGTATCGGTATCCGTATCCACATCTCCATCTCTGTGCCCACCGCCATCTGCATTGATTTGGGCGGCCTTAATTTGATGGCTATCGCTGGGGATGTCCTCGCAATTGGCAGTGGCATCTGCGTGTTGGCGACACACGCACCCGAGAGTAAGCCCGGCCTGGACAAAGACGACGCTCAAAATTGCTTATCAAAGTTGCACAATCGCAAAAGAAGCGAGTGACGACGCACCAGCATAACGAGACTCGGGTACTCCGTCCGAAAATGCGGGAGGGTTTGGGTATCCTGGGTTCCCTTTCAGCATTCGGGGGAATGGGAGCGGTACGTGAGACGGTAATGTGTGCAAAACAAATCAAGCAACAGGGCCTCTGATATAATCAGGCGGCGACCAAACCAGGGATACATATATTCATCACAAGACCTCTACGAATTCCCAAGTGTTGCAGCGGAAAATTGCCAAATCATGTTCCTTATTGAAAAGTTGTGTCAGGAATTCGGTGGGAAATCCCTTATTAGCTGGTTCAACCTGCACAGCTGTTATTAAATCCACCCAATGGTTAGTACATCTAGAAAACTTGGACATGATTGATATTTTGTGGCAAAAGAACCCATAGATGTGTGTGCACTTTGAGCTCCATTTAATAATGTTCCATTTAGCAATTTCCTGGTGGCTTTTGCGGGCTTATTCCATTTCCAGTGCCTGGTTGGCTGCATCCCTGCATGAAATCACAATAGATCAAACTAATATCACATATCACGAGAGTATCACCCATCCCTAGTCCATTTATGTATACCATACACTACCCTCTAAGAGCACACGCACATAAGTGCGACGAAGGGCTTGTCAGCAGGCCATCGTTGTCGCCGCGGGCTCTGTCAGATAGATGCACTGGAAAAAATTCAGATTAACTAAGTTAATATGAAGTTGTAATGTCAATTTAAATCTTATAAGGTTTAATGGTCAAGAAAATGTTACTGGGAATATTTTAAATAGTTTGGTAGCTCTAGCTTGTATGATCTCTGAAATGGATATGTTTTTACGGACATACAGTCGAACGGACGGACAGACGGAAAGACGGACAGACGGACAGATAAATGAACGGATAGAAGGAAGGATAGATGGTTGGATAGACTGAAGGACAGACGAAGGAACAGATAAATGAAAAGATATCCGGACAGACGAACGGACAACGGACGGACAGACAGACGGACAGCATTAATTGGCATTTTTTAATTCCGATTCTCAGAAATATATTAATGATTACCCAATACGTAATAACTATCAATAAAAATTATTAAATTTTCTGCAAAAAAAATTAAGGAAGCTGCTTTCTTGTTTTTTGAACGATCTCTCCTCGTGGTGTAGTAACACTTTTTGTTCTCAGTGTCCTTCTGCGATTTCGAGTTGGAAGCTGCAGGCGTCGTCTCCGTCGCTGTCTCCTTCTCACCATTTTTCATTTCATTGCGCCGCTGCACATGGCTGTCAACTGCCAGGCCAAGACGCAGATGGACGCGGAGATGGCAGCGACGGCGGCGGCGGCGGCATCTAAGCTGCAGCCTCCTTGGACTGAGAGTCCTCCGAGGAGGGGGAAGGAACGCGCGCCCGCATATCGATTTCAGCGCATTGTGCCCTGTTTGCATACAAATATCCTAAGGACATGTCACAGAGACGCACTGAGTGCCATGTCCTTTCCCTTGAGCCCCTTGTTCCCCCCAAGCCTCTGGCACACGTACGCATGTAAATTGTATTTGTGTGCGGGCAGAGACACACACACACTCGTATTTAGAGCCCTCTGCTCCCGCTCCTGGTGCTCCTTTCATCGGAGATCCTTGAGCTGCTTGTGCTTGATTTCATTTGCCGGGGCAATTGTCTTCGGCGGCGTCTGCCTCGACTTTATTTTTGCCAAGAACTTCCACGCAAATTCGAATTCCTCGCTCTTTGGCAACTTGTCAGGCAGCCATTTTTTGCGTGGTGTTTTTTTTTCTTCCTTTTTTATCCCGAAAAAACTTCTCTTCGGTGAAATCCTGGATTCTGGATCCTGGTGCATGGTGCCACACAGGACCTTTGTGCCTTTGTGCGTGGCGTCCGCCTTTCACTTGCGAAGACAGCGAATTGGCCTGCGCTTGTGCCTGCCAGTGACACTTGATGTTTAATTTCAATAACTCAGTGCTTGGCGTTCGCAGTTTGAATTTTTCCTCCCCCTCAGCTGCTCCTGGAGGAGGGGGAGTGTGTGGCATTGACTGGCGATGGTGCTGAAGTCCCGATTCCAATTATAGCTGTCCAAAATAAAGACGAGTGCAAATTACACAGATTTCTATACTCAATAGGGAAGTCACCACGGAAGCTTGGGGATTTTTAGAAGTATTTTCGGTGAAGTGTCTAGGCTTTAAAAGTGTCAAAAAGGGAGGAGGAAATATCATAATTCTTGGGATATTTATACTACTTTATAGCAGGGATTATCGGGAGATTTAACCAAGAAAGCTAAGGCTTATAAAATTACAGATTTTCTGAACCAAAAGTAAGGTAAACGGTAGGCTAGGGTTTTTATAATTTGTTATTTTTCTTTCTAACAAATATTTCCATAAATTTTGATACCAAAAGCTTTTTCGGTTCAACTCACACTCCCCACAATTTTGATATTGATTTAAATCCTGTGTACCAGTTATTCACTCGATTCGACTGGATTTATTTTCAAATTTCCTTTGCCTGCTCGCTGGGCTATATGCATTCGACTCGGCTCTTTGTTATTCCCGGAAATTCCCCAGCACAACACACACACATACACACACAGGCATTTCCAATATTATAATAAATGCCCCAAAATCCAATTACTTTACCACAATGTCCGAAATATATTTTGATTTCGTGCCCCTTGGTAACGTGCCTCTCCTCCTCCTTTGCAGGCCCTTGGCCCTTTTGTGGTCAACTCCGGACCGCTGGTGCAGCAGCAGCAGCGGGATTCAAAAACCGTAAAACGCAAGTTGCAGCAAACAAAGAACCCATGCGGCTTGCAATTGTGAAAGGTCAACATTCATTTTTCGGGGGGTTTTTCACTTTTCCTTTTCCTTTTCCCCCATTATTCCGCACGGCGGGCGGTCGCCGGGGAGGTGTGAAAATGCCAGGAAATCGAAGGGAAACACACACACATTTCATTGACTGACTGCTGCTGCTGCTGCTGGGAATTAATTGAGGCAGCTTGACAGCTGCTCTGGCCTCTAACCCCACGTTCAGAGTTCCGCCATCAAAAGTTCCGACCTGGCTTAAAGCTGGCCGGGACTCGGCGGGGCCTTAAAGCCAACTCAGCAGGCGGCCGGAACAGAGTTGTCAGTCGTCGGGGCCAGCTGTTAATGAGCATTCAACTGGCTAATTAATTTTATACATTTATTAAACTTTGTCTCCGGGCCGCATCCCCACAAAACTATTTACCATACAAATCTAATTTTATCAACTTTGTCTTTGGCCGTCGCTTAACTAGCTGAGCAGTCGTCCTGTGTTTCGTGTCCCTTTGTGCCGTTTCCTTTCTCCTCTATTCCCATTTCTCTGGCAGGAGCCAGGAGCCAGGAGCCAGGAGCTGCCCCGACTCCTGTCAAAACATTGTGACACAGTTCTGCTTTCTTACAATTTGGCCCGCTCTTTATTTAGCCACGTTTGTTACGGCTCGCGCCATTCTCTTGGCTCATTAACGTTGGCCTTTGTTTCGTCCCGTCATCGTTGTTGTTGTCGTCTGGGAAAGCAGGAAGGGCAGAGGGGAAAAGCGGTAGGAGAAAGCGGGAGGAAAACCAGGAAAGGCAGTAAGGAAGAGCGAGTAGGAGCAAAGCTAGGCATCCTGCATCTATCGCCTTTGTGCGGTGGCCTTTGTAATCTATAAAAGTCCACCGAACGGAGACTCAACTGATATTGGGACTGACTGGCAGGGAAGATGGTTAGATGGTTAGATGGTTAGATGGTTAGATGGCTGGCTGGCTCACTGGCTGGTTGGGGCATGTAAATCAGGTCAAAACAATGCAACTGACAGGGAATTGTGCCCGGCTCGCTTCGCCCTACCCTGCCCTCCTCTGGCCGCCACAATGACACATTCAGGGACTCGAACAGTTTTACTTCATTATTGGTTACTCAGCAATTCATTCACAGGACACACCTTGTTGCCGGGCGCCTCGCATTGCCCTTTTTATGGCCATGTCCTTTGCTTATCCGGCCCTGACTAATGACAAGCACTGCCCCGGTAGCTGCTCCGGTTTTGCACTCCTTCCTTTTGTCAACCACTTCGACTTGGATGGAATCGTCGTCGTCGTCCTCGTTCGGTGCCTCCTCTCTTTTTCTTCTTCTTCTCTGGCCGACCTGCGTGGGCGTGGCTAGCAGGACCAAGGACTCCGGCAGGTGCTGCTCCTGCCCTCCGCCCCCATAACAAAGGCATAAATTATTTGTGCTGTCAACATGGCTTCCTCAGTCCTGTAAATGGCAGTCCTGGACTCGGGCTTATTGTTTGTCTATTGATTTGAATTTGCCCAGGAATTATGCAAGTTATTTTATATCTGTCCCCCTCTCGGTGGAGCAAACAAATGTTTGTTGTATCTCGAAGTCGAGGGGGGACTGATGGATGCTTAATTGTTATGGATAGTCGCCTTGTGCAATCTGTGACTTCGATTAAAAATGTCTGCAGCCGAAGGCGAAAGATGTATGGTTTCAGCTTTCGAGACATTGATAGCTGTAATATAAAAATAAATTGTTTCTCCAACTCCAAAAATAAAAGGGTTTCCAAGGAAATCAATTTGTACAGCTTGGAATTTATTGCGAAGCTCCTCAAATAATTATAGCCACGTGTTAAATCAGCTTTCCATCGGAGGCCTGTCATACTCATAGTTAGTCACCTGAAAAAAACACTTTACTATGTGATTACATCACGCAATAAATTAAATACAACTTCATCAAAGTGTACTAAATATCACAGCTACTAATAATAGATTTAGGCCGTTGAATTTTCTGACCAAATTTGCTAATTTCGGTAAATTATTCAGCGCCGACCTTCGTCTGTTGGTGTCAGCAGTCCAGCCCAGCAGCAGCAGATTCGGAAATATTGCCGTGATTATGCGAGATTAAAAGCCTTCGAAAATATATATCAATTGGGGATTGGGCCGAATACAAATGGCATGCAAATCAATTGGCCAAGTGTGAATGGCTGGAACAAAGGCCGAAAATTGTCAAACTCTGACCGCATCTAAATACAATAAATGAATAATTGATTCAACTAATTGCAACTAACTTTGCTGATTTGTGGGGGACGCAGAGACCCCGACCCCGACCCATCGCCCAGTGATAATGGAATGTAATTACCATCCGAAAAGGGAAACTCTATTGTGGAGTAATTGTCGGTATTGTGCGTAATCAAATTCTGTCTCATCTCGCAAAAAGTTTAATTGCCATAATTGCATTCGCCTGATTCCAGTGAGATCACCTATAAAAGCCACAAAATTCGAACCGATGGCCAACAGTCGAGGCTCTCGAGTGAATCCGGAAAAGCTTCAGTTCCAGAACCCAACTCCCAGCTCCAACATGAAAGCCACTCTGTTCTGTGTTGCTCTCACGGCTCTCTTGGCCCTTGGTCAGGTAATAGGAATACTCCTTGGTCCAGCTTGTATTCCCTCTCACTCTGGAAATATCCTATATCCCGTAGTGCGATCCTGATTTCCGGCAAATCATGCAGCAGTGCATGGCTTCCACCCAAGTTTCGGAGGCCGATCTGAAGGAGTTCATGGCCAGCGGAATGCAGGGCAACGCCAAGGAGAACCTCAAGTGCTATAGCAAGTGCCTGATGGAGAAGCAGGGTCACCTCGTCAATGGAGTGTTCAATGCCCAGGCGCTGCTCGATACCCTGAAGAATGTGCCCCAGATCAAGGATAAGATGGATGAGATCACCTCGGGCGTGAATGCCTGCAAGGACATCAAGGGCACCAATGACTGTGACACCGCCTTCAAGATCACCATGTGCCTCAAGGAGCACAAGGCCGTGCCGGGACATCACTAGGGAGAGGATCAGGTTACCGCTGCCACCCCCTAATGTCTTAATTAATCGATAAGGGGTTACTTCTCAGGTGAAATGTTGTGAAATAAATCTGTTCATGTTGCATCAAAGCAAAGGAGTGGCTTTTAGTATGTGGAAAATAACTTTGCTGGGATATTTCCCCAGGAAAAATAGAGGGACCGTTCTAAGAAACTTAAACAAGTGTGACCTTACAATGCAAATGAATGGAATATGAACTTGGTAACACTGGAATGCATTATTAAAATGGTATCCCTCTTTCACAAACTGTTGTGGGCTTACAATGTATCTAATATAAAGTATCAGGTGGTAAGTTACTTTGTTTAGACAACCTTTTGAAAAAACTAGAGATAGTGTTAGCCTACAATGCAAATGTATACTATATAGACTTGGTAACACTGTAAGGAGTTCCTAGAAAGAATATCTTTCCTCATAGAAAGCTTTTCTAAGTGAATAAAGCTAATAAGTAAGTATTCCTTAAAGAACATTAAGTGATTCAAAAAATCGACTTGCCACATTTGTAGCACAGATTACCCAGCGCAGTCTGTTATCATCAAGGTCAATCGACACATATCAAGGTGTGTTGTTCCTAACCTAGCCCAAAAAACCCAACTCAAAAAACACAATCTCAGAGCAATGATGGCCAAAGAACTACCAGAAAGATAGAACCAAAGCCAAGAAAGAGTTACAACGCAGTGTCGTGATTTATCAACTGCCGGGATTCTGGGAAGCAGCTCCATTGACAACCTGTTTCCTTCGAGCCACCACCGAGTTGTCTACGAAAATCATTTGTCAATTTTAATAAGTTTAAAATCAAGATAATTAAAAGAGAAGTTCGAAACAACGGGCGCTTGGCAACCGGAGGAGGAGAGCGAACGCAGGATGGAATGCGGGATGCTGGCCATGCGACGTGGGATGCTCTGGGGAGGAATGGGAATGGGAATCCTTTCCTTTTCTTTGGAACACTGTGACACCAATTACCGCTAATAAATCATTTCACGTGTGAGATTCTCCCTCCCCCCATCCATCCTGTGGTACCTTTGGGTAACATATGAGCTGCGCTTAATGGCGAACCGTCCGAGGGCCAATGTAACCATAGAAGATGTAACATAAATCAACGCCGCAGCCTGCAATGGAAGCAGACAAACGCGGTTCATTGCACTTGTCTGTGCCGTTGGAGTTGTCGATTCCCGGGGCTTTAGGGGTTCAGGGTTCGGGGATTGGGGATTGGGATTGGGCTCTCTGACTCCGACTATTCAGAGTGTGAGAGTGAGGAACCACGGGACCGGCAGCAGGTTGACAAGCCCCAGCGACATGAGACAACAGAATCCGAGTCCGCTGCCCGTAAAGAAAAAGCCAAGAATTCTTTGAAGGACCAAACCCAGTCCAGCAATGACAATTTGAAAAAGAATCCCTGCTTCTTGTTTGAATTGAAAGGTCGGAGAAGATGGCGATGGAGATGGAGATGGAAGGGAGATGGAGATGGAACGGAGATGGAGATGGGCTGCAGCTCAGAGAGATGGAGAGAGAGATGCAGATGGGAGCGGGTCGTAGTTGGACGTAGTTGGGGCGTTGTCATGGCAGCCACATGCATACAAATTTTACCCACTTCAAATTGTGCAGCCCGGCCATGCATATAATGGCCTGGCCTTTTATCAACTAACAAATACCGGGCAACAAAAAACTTTCCAACGATGGATGACTACAGGCGGCGGTAGGAGGGGATTGGGTCTTGCACTGGAAAACTCAATTTGAATATTGTCGGACGAAACAAGAAGGGAGCCAGGAGGAAGACCCAGCCAAGACGGAGGGGCTCCAAGACGTACCATCACCGCCACATGATGAAATGCAGTCAAGTTAAAAAGTGTCACTTGAGTTATGAGTTCATTGTTTGGAGTTACCAGGAGACCAGGAGACGATGATGGAGCAGCAGGCAGGCTTTCAAAGGTATAAGCTTGACTTGGGGGGGGGGGGATATACTCCATAGTGGCCCAAAGGGTTGACTGCCTGGCTGGGTGGCTCCTGCTGCCTTGGGATGACTAAGACGATTGTGGCGGCTGTGTAGTTTATAGCCGATGCCCATGCCGATGCCCTCTCCTGATTCGCCTTGTTTTTCGGCTTAATTTGATCCCAGAACTTCGATAGAGTTTCGACCAAAAGCTATAACTAATTCGTAGATAAGTTTAATCTTCGGAAATGGAGCTTCTCCCGCCCTCCAGGCCGCACAATTGTCACCCCAAAAAATACATATATATTCGGTTATTTTCAACACTTGCTGGCCGGCTTTCCCTGGTACTCGGAAGACTTATCTCATTCGGACAATCTTATTCGCCGATCCGCTGTCACAGATACATAGATAGGAAAAATAATGGATATGGCAGCATAGACACAGGCGTCGTCATATGAAATGAGTTTCAATTTTGAAAAATCGCTTTCAAATGTTTGTGTGAAAAACGGAAATGCGAAGGGAATTTACCCCCCATACCATACCCTTCGTTTATTTCCCTTTTGTTGTTTCCTCTCGGGGCGAGGAGCGTGTGCCCAAATTAGAAAGCAAATGAACGGAGGTGCATATGCATATATATTTATTAAGAAATTAATAAAGTTATGACTTTATTTTCATAAGTTTAAAGTTCATTTTAAATAGTACTTCTTTATATTTTTGATGCTAATTAATTCTCCAACTCAAAAAATATGGTTTAGCTTCCCTTTTCTCAGTGTATCTGCTATTGCCAGTGGTGTGGGTTGAGGGGCAGCATTTACTGCCCGAAAAGTTGACACTTTTGTTGCCGTTTTG
This sequence comes from Drosophila baimaii, assembly GCA_018874675.1. NCBI lineage: Eukaryota > Metazoa > Arthropoda > Insecta > Diptera > Drosophilidae > Drosophila > Drosophila baimaii. Next base: position 87,898 of record JAEIIU010045035.1, on the reverse strand, counting down.
TGCGGGTGCACGTTTTCCCGCTCGGAAAATGGGAAAACTAACGGCACACAGTCCCGCTCAAGATGCACGGGCACGGCAAGGGGCGATCAGAGCCAGGTCCCAGATCGCAGATCTACGATCTCACCACCGTCCCGGGAGGGAGGGCACTCTCCGCTCAGCCCCGGCAGCCCCGATAAATTTACATATCCAAGAGTTTTATTGCCAAATCCTTATTATGTGGGAACTGGCCCAGTGTTCCATTGTCGTCGGTTCGGAATTTAATTATCGGTTGCATGTCAACGCCTTTTCAATACCTTCATTATGCCCCCGGGCTCATAATTAAGCGCGCCTAAATATAAGGCTTGTTTTTTTTCTCTCTCTCTTTTGGTGAATTCTAATTTTAATTTCGGGTGTTCCTACTAGTCGAATCTCTCACCTCTAACCTCCACGAAAAGCAGATACATGGCTGCGGAATATTTGAATTTAAATTACCCGGATGTTAACAATTTGCTGTCCATGGTCTCTGATCGCGCAGTGGCATTTGATTTATGAATATAATGTAAGGTTGCGTAGATGGTTTTCTGTGATCCCAAAAACTCTATATAGCGAAATGAGGTGGGTCTAACGGCTGCTTAGGGTCATGGGAATGGAAATTATGGTCGGGAAAGCGAAGTATTTGGAAGATCTATCTTGTACGGATAAGTATATCTCATAATTTCATGCTGTAGCTAAACTGTTGTATCTTTAGCTTAGAAAACAAATAAAATTAAATATTGTTTAACATTCTTTATAGAAATTCCACCAATATCCAAGCTTTTCCTTCAAGTTAAAGCTCTTAGAGGTCCCGAAGTTAGATTCAACTAATAAAGAGAGTGCTCTCCACAGATTTCCGCTCACTTTTTTAGCCCTTCCTTCGAGTGGCTTAAAATCAAACCAATTCCCCATGCCATATCGATGGCAATCACGTGGACATATCTCGTTGCCAGCCACTCGGCCCACGGAATCGCATAAAAAAAACCCAACCAACCCAAGCTCAACCTGCTCAACTCGACCGACTGAGGGGGTCGAACTTAGTTGTCAATCAAATTGTCGCCGGGGCCACACGCAAATTTATTAAATCGATATGCCGTCAAAATGGAAAGTGGCATGGCACTGGTCGGGGAACAGGGGATGTGGGCGGCGGTTAACTGGGAAATCCCCGCGATGTCAGACAGTCGAAAGCCCAATGCAAACATTTGCCTTGATTGCACTTGGTTACGATTGGCCTTGGCCCAACGGGGACTACAAATATTTGAATGTCGCGAAAAATCGAACAGTTGTGGGCGGAAAAGTCTCGCAGAAAACCGTCTGTCCAAGTGGGTTGCACCAAAAAATTTATTGTTATTACAAGCGATTTTCTAAAATAATTAATAGGAGGACTCGGACTCGGAATCGGACTCGAACGCGGGGACTGTCACCAGCAGGAACTGCAATTACAAGAACAGTTACATTGCGTCCAGCCAAAAGGGACAAAGGACGAGGGGGAGCAGCATGGTGTCCGGCAATTGTGCATTTTGTCAATGGGAATTAAATTGGCAGTCGTCGACTCTCAGAATGCCAACTCACACCAGCAGGAACTGACAGCTCGCAAAGCCAGGGAAGAAGAGTGGGACTGGGCAGGGGAAAGGGAAGGAGAGTGGGAATGGGAATGGTAAGGGGACAGGGAATATCCTCGAAACGGCAGGATGTCAAAGTTCCTAAAGGGACACACCAAGTCGGGTTGGTTCAATTGTGGGCATGTTGAGCGGTCTGTCCGCCGCACAGGATTCGATCGTTCAGTTGGCCGGCCATTCCCATCATTAGCGCCTGTACGTGTCAAATTGATGCTGTTATTGTTCTCATCTAGGCCATAGTGCGAGTGTGTGTGTGTGTGTGTGTGTGTGTGGCAGGAGTATCCGTGAGTACTATTTGACATTTAGCTTAGCCGCGGGTGACAAATTTAATGGACGCTGGCATATCCAGCCAAGAGGGTGCTATTGATTTTCCAAGCAGCCCCGATATCCCTTCAACTATTTGACTGTCTAATTACTGTTCTATATATTCCAGACATTTGGCATAAATATTTTGTAAATATCAGAGCAGGGAGAACCATAATGGTGAGCCTCAGCTGGCAGCATTCCAGCCGCAAGATAAAGGTATTATCCTCACAATATAACCCCTTTTTGTGGGGGGTATCTAAGCCCTAAAGCTGACATGTGTTGAGGCGCCGAAAATCGGTATCTTATTAGGATTTTTTTGGTTTTTAAATAAAATAAATAATGAAAATGCGTAAATTGTATGGATTATTTATAGCTTAGATAAATAATAAAATAAAGAATATATCTATGACAAGAAACCCCTCTTTAAGGTGAGTATATTTGCCAAGGAAATCCATATAAGGATTTCTTAGTTCCTAAATAAAATAAATATAAAGAAACATTAGTAAAAGAGATGGAAAATTTATAGCTAATATAAATAACAATGTAAGAAATATTTCAATGAAAAGAAACCCCTTAAATTATGCATAAAAATCATAAAGTTAACATATGTTATGGAGCTGAAAACTCAAACTCTCCCGGGTCGTGACATACCCATCACACGTACATCCAAATCCCCTCGATATTTAAATTCCAGAAATGATGTTGAATCCAAAAAGATATTGAAATTCCCCAGAAGTAAGTGCCCGATGGTTTCGCAGTGATTTCCCGCACACATACTTCTGGCATAAATCAATTAGCCGCGGACACTTTTCCAGGCCTCTGCGAGCTCGTAAATTATAAATGTTTTGAGGCAAAGACACACACACACTCACTCCTCCCTCATGCCCCAGAGTTTTGAATGGACAAGTCCAGAATGCATTTGGCTTCGAATTACCTGCGGTATGTGGTTCTTCTTTCTTGGCCAGCAGCAGCTACGTGTCTTAGATACCTTTTGGCCGAGCTTTGGGGCCAGCAGCGCCTGCTCTCATATAAATTATTTTTGATTGATGTGGCTCGAAGAGGCCGAGCACGTGCAGCCGACTCGCTGGGATTCGTCAAACAGCAACCAAGCTCAGACCTCGGATGGGAGATGATTAAAATGCAGCCAAGGTTACGTGTGGCGTCCGCCGAGTGAGAGAGAGAGAGGGAGACGAAAAAATCCAGAAATATAAAGAACAAAAATATATGTATATGTTTTAATTGTCTCGGTTTTTGGGGCCTTTGTTCGAGCGAATAAGCATTTCGGGGAGTATGATTTTTGAGTTCTTCGAATTAACGAGCTGTGGACGTGCACGGCATTTCTCTGGTCACTTTGTTGGAATGAAGAATTCTGAGTAATTTATTATCCGCCGTTTTAGTTCTGCTCGGCGTGGAGTTGCTGTGTTTGCGGTAAACTAGTTTAGTGACGCCTCGTAACAGTTCCTGGGAAAGCGGTCAGCCCTGGCTAACCTCCACATTCCATCCTCCATGCACGTGTCCAAATTGCAGGCACGCTCTCTGTACTTGAACATATAGTAAGTATATCTGCCCGATCCCCTACCACGAGTGGGAGAACACTTTCGGAGGAGGGCTCTTAAAGTGCCATAAAGGCGATGCGAGTGCACCTTATATCTGGTGGTTTTATTGGTCCGCTCCGCTCGCATGTAATTGCTATTATTTCCACTGTCTAGAGGCCTTCCTAGAATTATGGCCAATACTTGGCGGCTTTCCCCGGAAAAACCAAGCTGCTGCTGCTGCCGCTGCTGCTGCCGCTGCTTCTGGCTTTCCCTGAATGAGTAGTAAGTTGGTAATAGTAGTAGTTGGCTTCGAGGGGTTTTAATCATTGAACGCAATTTAATGGCGGTCCCTCAGTTTATGATGTAAACTGGGCAGCTGGCTGCGATTCGAATCTCTGGAACTGTTTCCCACACACACCGCAGCACCAGTTTAGAACTCCAATTACCAGGTAGTGTATTACACAAAACTCAATTCAATTCTAAACTTTTAAGCACTTTGAGTTACGGTAAAACGGTTTAGCTTCTTGTTTTCATATTTTTGTTCAAGTAAATCAACGTTTATTTAGTGGGAAGTCATTACTGGCGATGGTTATACCCTATACTTAGTTATTGGCAATCAAATTTAAGAGAGCTTTGGTTCGTTTTTCCCTGAAAGTAATTTCAGTTACTTGCAGAACCTTTGGGAATTACTAAACCCAGCAGGACGAATTGGAACTCCCCTGTTGTGGAGTCACTCCTAGGCCTGTTTCGAATGGGCTTTTCAAAAACCATTTCTTGGCAAGTGTCTTTCCAACACTTTCGGCCATACTGTTTCACATTTCCCTTACACAATTGCCCAGTGTGCGAGGCGAGGCCCAAGCGAAAGACAAAAGACCTTCGAAAGCGGCTTCGATTGCTGGACGCCGCTTGTTCAAGTTTAATTGGAAAACGCAAAACGCAATATTTGCTTACGCCTGAGCCTGGGATTGGAGTTGCCATGATTCGGAGGAGCGGAGGCTGGAAAATCTGGAGGAAAAAAGGAGAAAGGAAGCACAACAATCAATAGATCAAAACTGCACACGAGGCGCTGCGCCTGTGCATCCAATTGCAATCATCGAGAGGCAAGAGTCGAGAATCGGGGAGGCGAGGCAAGGAGCAAAATATGGCCAAGGACGAGAACGGAGGAGGTGGAGCAGGAGCAGGAGCAGGAGGCGGAGGCTGGCTAAAACCAACAGAGAGCAGCAGAAAACTGGCTCAGAACCTGAACCAGGCGATGACTAAACAAAGTTAGACAAGATTGTGCAACAAACAAAACAGAGGCAGCAAAAACTGCAGCGCGCCTGCATTGTTCTCCACCTGCTCCACCTCTCTCGCCTACCCGCCTGCCAATCCAGAGCACCCTATCCCACTCACCTGTTAGTGCCAGCTTGTTGGCACTGCCACTGCCACTTCCAGAGGCAGGGAGTTGCCCGGCGAGTTTGCCAGCTTGCCAGTTGCCAGTTGCGAGTTGCCAGTTGCGAGCTCTGGCGGATTTCTTGCCGGTTTCTAGTCTCTGGTTTCCAGTTGGCCCGCTGCGAGGAGATGTGATTGTGTGCGGCATAATTGCATGCGATTATGCTGCCCGCTCAGCTGTGCAGTTTATATCAGGGGGGGGTGGGTGATGGGACTAGGGAGGGAATAGGGAGCTGCCAGTCCACAGTCTATCTCACACTTGCCAGCAGCTGGCAGAGAAAACTCTCAAGCTTTCAAGAGGGGGATACTAAATGGTTTAAGTTAAGAAATTAGTAATATTTATGCTTTGATTCACGCTTAGCATATTATTTAAAATATATGTAAACATTTCTTTTAGGGTTTTCATTGGTATAAATGTTAGAAAATAAACAAGTTTCCTATCGAATTTTACAAATTAAGGCCAATAATTACATTAAGACAATTGTTTAATGATTGAATTCTTAAATTCCTGAATTCCTAATTAAGAAACTCTTAAATTCTTGTGTCCTTGAATTGCTGAATTATAGTGCTTTTTAATTGTTGAATTGTTGCATTGTTGAGTTGTTGAATTGTTGAGTTATTGAATTATAGAATTCTTCTGTTTAATATTTATTAAAATCTTAAGTCCTCGAATGGCTGAATTATTGAACATTTTAATTGTTGAATTGTAGAATTGTTGAATTGTTGATTTGTTGACTTCTTTAATGCTTGAGTTTTTGAATAGTTGAATTCTTGATTAAGTTTATTGTTGAATTGTTTCACTGTGGAGTTCTTGATTAATTAATTCATAAATAGTTGAATTCCTGAAGTCTTTTAAAATTGAATTCCTGAACTTATTTATGAATAGTTAAATCTTTAAACTCTTTAATAGTGGAACTTTTGATTTCTGGAATGAATGAATTCTTTAATTGTTGAATCCTGAAAGTCATGAACTGTGCAATTGTTGAATTGTGTAATGCTTGTGCAATTCCAATACATTTCGCTAGTTTTCCAATTTAATCTAGAATATAACTCTGCTCTTTCAAAAGGCTTTCCAAGCCCTTCTGTCATCTACACCATAATTCCAATTTTAGGGCCAACCGAGCCGCATAACGACCTGCATTTGGCCGGCCGATTGATCCGATTAACTTGCTGGACATCAAGTTTGTTGTGTTGTCATGCGGCGTTTGTCATGGCAAAACCCATCAATATGGAGGCGAGTAGATGCAATTTGGAGAATTTCATCAATCAGGACGCCGCTTGCATTTCATGCTGCATTTTTGCCCTGCAAAACGAGAGAGACCGTTAATGAACAAAAAGGACGAACCGTAAGGGGAGTATTTCCTTTGTCAAAGCGCTGCATCGCATCGATTCGAGGCTCGGATGTGTGTGTTTGGCCGAAAAATAAAAGGCCAAAGCTCCGCTCCGATTCCCAGTGCCGGGTCCCCAGCCGTTTCCCCCGGAATCGAATCCGATTCCCAGTCCCCCTGAAATCCTCCTCCTGTCCGTCTGTCAATTTCAGCTGCTGCTGCTGCTGCGGCGCCCGAAAATTTGTTTTTAGTTCGGCTTTTGGGCCAGGCAATCCTGTGTCCAGCCGGCATATTTTATATCAGCTCTGTGGCCGGTCGCCATTTGCACAATTTGTTTGGGGCTCCAGCTTCCATTCCATTCCCCCTTTAACTGAGAGAGGGATGGAGGCAGAGAGATCGCCTCGCATGCCCCGGCCACTAATCGAAAAGTTGTGCAACGCCCGTCGCACTTTAGTAATTAAACTTCGACGACTCATTTTATTGCCGCTCTCTAATTATTTATGCATACATCAGCGACTGCGCTCTCCCGACAATCAGCTGACAATTTATCACGCAATTTAATGCATATTTAAATGCATAAATCGAGAAATGCGTTCATATTCCAGAGTGAAAGATATCCGCGGGATAACCCCTGGCCCTGGCATAAATATTATAAATACATTCCGAACATTGCCCTCCACATGAAGACTGAGAGAGACACAACTTCACGGTGGCCTTAAGGGGAGATAAGCCTGGATCCCAAGAACTGGCCGATAACCCCGGACTTATTGGCTGCCTAAGAACGTCTCTACAAAAGATAATTTCTATATTTATTACGTCTTAGTTTCATTGTAATCTTCCCCGGCAGTGCTTTGATTTCGGGATCATAAATACCCAGAGGTTGACTTGGGGTTACATGAACTTTGCAGCGCAGTTTTCCTTTCCAAAAAATAAATAATAGCTTAAGAAACCCATGCTAGAGAGAGAAGATCTTCTCCTTTTGCCACTTCGTGTGCGTGTTAATACCCTTGTAAGTACAGGACTCACTCCTGGACCGACAACAAAGTGTCCTGCAGCATTCCCAGAAGCAGAAGCCAAAGCCTCGCCTTGCATCGCACACACATGTGCCGCAGGATGTCTGCTTGCTATTTTTACTCGCTGGCAGGAGCTGGATGGAGGGAAAAATAGTGAAATGGAAACAAGTCGAACAAGTTTCCGACACCTCGAGAAAACAATGCCAGGCCAGCAGCCTCGCAGGGAGTCAAGCCGAGTTGGAGCCACTCCAAGTCAGAGTCGCAGGCTCTAACTTAGTTTCTTTTGTCACAAATGGGGGGAAGGGGGATTCGGACACGGACCTACTACGGACCTACTACTATGTATGTCCCCGTCCTAATGAAAAAGTTCTTATGAATAATAAATGCATTAAAGAAACTTCCCCACACATATAAACAAAAGTTTCATCCAAAGGGGGAGGCGGGAACAGGGAAGGAAGAATGGTTTATGGGCACGGGAGGCGTTCATAAATATTACATTTTGCGTACGCCCGGAGTCTGGAGGTGGCAAATGGCTCACTCGCCACTCGAGCAGGCGGTGGCCTTGGCCTCCGACAGCTGCCTCACTCCAGGATCCCCCAATCCCAAATCCCAATCCCAAGTATCTAAACAGAAACTGCAGTCACGGCCCGCTCTTGTCCAAACAATCCCAAAAATAGTATCTACGGGCTGGCTGGCAATGTGTTAAACATCTTTTGGCGTTGACAAAATCGCATCGCGCTGCTCGACGACTATCGACTATCCAGCGGCAGCTGCCGCAATTACGAGATGTTCTAGTAGATGTAGATGCATTGCGCTGCGAAAGTATCTGACGGATATGTATGCGGCGCGTGTGAGTCAATGGTAACAATAACAAAATCTTTAAGGAGTGTTGAGCGAGGGAAGGTAGAGGAGGAGCCAGTATTGGAGTGAAAGAGCGAGGAGGCCATCAATGAGAGCAAGCGAGCGGGGGGAGAGAACCATAAACAAAAATTGGGAATTTTAATGGGTTTCTTTGTTTTAAATTTTTGTGTAATATGTGTGTTTATTTATATGTTAGGCAACCAATTAAATGGCTTTAAAACAGAGGGACTAGAAAAGGCAATAATTATAACAAGGAAACGTAATAGAAACGATAAATAATAATTAATTTTTTAGGACTAATCTTTTTTAAATAAGATGAAATTAAAGATTTCTGGAAGATAATAATAAACAAAGTTAATAAAATAAAAAGGTGGCAGAAAATATTTTTATAAAATAATATCTATAAGATAGATACATACTTATGTCCATAAGGTATACATGTAGCTAAATAAATTCAACAAAATGTGTTCTTGCATACATTTTTGATTAAAAACATCTTAAATTCTGGAACTAGAGAGTGGAAAATTTCGCCAAGTGCTAAGAATATTCCTTAATTTTATCTTTTGTTATTAGTTTAATTTTCTTTATAATTCTGTAAGACTTTCTGTCGCAATTAAGTCTTATTAGTACAATTTTGTTTAGGGAAATGGTTTCCCTTAAATTTGCATTAATTAATCATGTATCATTCCTTATTTCTTTAATTTTAATTAATTTATTAATGCACTGCTTTAACTTAATTAAGAACTCTTAATTTTACCTTTGTTTATGCTTAATTTTTATAAACAATATCCGTTTTTGTAACAATTTAATTTCCAATGCTTGTTTGCTGTCTCTCTCTCTCACCGTCAATGTTTACGTTTTTGATTCCACTCAAAAGAGCTCTCTCTTTCACTCAATTACTCTCACGCTCTCTCGCACTCTCCGCTCTCTCCAGCCACACAGTGGCGCCATTTGGCCCTGCAACGGCGGCGAATATAACTAATTTGACCAAAGTGAGAGCGCGAGAGCGGCGCCTGCGTTCGCTCGTGTATCCGCGAGATACTCCATCTGCCGAATACGAATCCGAGCACGAAGTACGAGTATCTCGCAGCTGAAACCAGCCGCTGAGGGAAAACCCAGAGGCCTGAGTTTTCAGTGGCTGGCGAAGTCAGTCAAATTCAAACTTCCATACCGTTCGGACGTGGCCGCGCACAAACTCAGATCGCGACTTCAAGTTGGAAATAGGAAAAGTCAGAGAAGAGTCAGAGAAGTCAGGAAAATCAGAAAAATCAGGCAGAGGCAAAAGAGAAGAGCCCGCAGAGAAGTGAAAGAGAAATTCGGTGCGAAGGCAATGAAAATACAAAATACACCGGGAACAAAGTGCGCTTAGTGAGAGAAAACGCAAAAAGAAAACGAAACGAAGAAAAAGCAAAAAGCTATAAGAAAACGAGGGGAAAAAACAACAAAGTGTCGCGGAAAATGCCCGTTCCCAGTGTCCAAGTGGCCAAGTGAGAGTCCCGCGAACGCGAACTACACCGCTGAGAGTCCCTTCCCCACTCGCCACAAACCTCGCCGCCAAGATGCCGCCGCCCGTCCTGCTGCTCCCGCTTCTGCTGTCCTGGAGCTGTCTGGGACTGGGAGCGGTAGCGGTAGCGGGTGCCGGAGCGGTAGCGGCGTCCCAGGAGTCCAAGGGAGGAGCGGACTCCGCCTCCTCGAAGGCCAGTGCCAGCGCAATCATGGGCGCCGGCTCGGGGGCAGCGGCCACAGTGTCGCTGTCCGGCGACTACTCCTCACTGCTGTCCAATCCCGGACAGACAGCCCAGTCCGGCACCTCGCCCGCTCCCTCCGCGGCCGTCATCCCGCCCAGCGGCCCGGGCAACCAGTGCTCGTGGTCCTACAACGGCACCAGCTCGGTGCTCTGCTCCCTGCGCCTGATCGAACGCCAGCCGGGTCTGGATCTGCAGGGCGCCGATGGCAGCAGCCAGCTGAGCATCCAGTGCAGCGACCTGTACCTCTTCGAGTCCACGCTCCCGGTGGCCGTCTTCGCCCGCCTGCAGACCCTGGAGGCCCTGCGGCTGGACTCGTGCAAGCTGCTGCAGCTGCCCAACAACGCCTTCGAGGGCCTGGGCACGCTGAAGGTGCTGCGCCTGAGCACCCGGAACGCGGAGTGGGGCGCCACACGCTCCCTGGAGCTGTTCCCCGACTCGCTCGGCGGGCTGAAGCAGCTCACGGAGCTGGACCTGGGGGACAACAACCTGAGGCAGCTGCCCGCGGGCTTCCTGTGCCCCGTGGGCAACCTGCAGGTGCTGAATCTCACCCGCAACCGCATCCGCACCGCCGAGCAGCTGGGCTTCGCGGACATGAGCTGTGCGGCCGCGGGCACAGGGAGTGCCGGGAGTGAGCTCCAGGTGCTGGACGCCAGCCACAACGAGCTGCGGTCCGTGAGTGAGAGCTGGGGCATCTCGCGGCTGCGGAGGCTGCAGCACCTCAATCTGGCGCACAACAACCTCTCGGAGCTGTCGGGCGAGGCCCTGGCCGGCCTGGCCTCGCTGCGGATCGTGAACCTGAGCAACAACCACCTGGAGACGCTGCCCGAGGGCCTGTTCGCGGGCAGCAAGGAGCTGCGTGAGATCCATCTGCAGCACAACGAGCTTTACGAGCTGCCACGCGGCCTGTTCCATCGGCTGGAGCAGCTGCTGGTGGTGGATCTGTCGGGCAACCAGCTGACCTCCAACCATGTGGACAACACCACCTTCGCGGGCCTGATCCGGCTCATAGTGCTGAACCTGGCGCACAACGCCCTCACGCGGATCGACTACCGCACTTTCAAGGAGCTGTACTTCCTGCAGATCCTGAATCTGCGCAACAACTCCATCGGCCACATCGAGGACAACGCCTTCCTGCCACTGTACAACCTGCACACCCTCAACCTGGCCGAGAACCGCCTGCACACGCTGGACGACCGGCTCTTCAACGGCCTCTACGTGCTGTCCAAGCTGACGCTGAACAACAACCTCATCAGCGTGGTGGAGCCCGCGGTATTCAAGAACTGCTCCGATCTCAAGGAGCTCGACCTGAGCTCCAACCAGCTGAACGAGGTGCCGCGAGCCCTGCAGGACCTGGCCATGCTGCGCACCCTGGACCTGGGCGAGAATCAGATCCGCACCTTCGACAACCAGAGCTTCAAGAACCTGCACCAGCTCACCGGGTTGCGGCTCATCGACAACCAGATTGGGAACATCACGGTGGGCATGTTCCAGGACCTGCCGCGCCTCAGTGTCCTCAATCTGGCCAAGAACCGCATCCAGAGCATCGAGCGGGGCTCCTTCGACAAGAACTTCGAGCTGGAGGCCATCCGGCTGGACAGGAACTTCCTCTCGGACATCAACGGCGTCTTCGCCACGCTCGTCTCGCTGCTCTGGCTGAACCTCTCGGAGAACCACCTGGTGTGGTTCGACTACGCCTTCATCCCCTCGAACCTCAAGTGGCTGGACATCCACGGCAACTACATCGAGGCCCTGGGCAACTACTACAAGCTGCAGGAGGAGATCCGGGTGAAGACGCTGGACGCCTCGCACAACCGCATCACGGAGATCGGGCCCATGTCCATACCGAACACCATCGAGCTGCTGTTCATCAACAACAACCTCATCGGCAGTGTGCTGCCCAATGCCTTCGTGGACAAGGCCAACCTGGCCCGCGTCGACCTCTACGCCAATCAGCTGAGCAAGCTGCAGCTCCAGCAGCTCCGCGTGGCGCCCGTGGTGGCCCCGAAACCCCTGCCCGAGTTCTACCTGGGCGGCAATCCCTTCGAGTGCGACTGCACCATGGACTGGCTGCAGCGCATCAACAACCTGACCACGCGCCAGCATCCGCGGGTCATGGACATGGCCAACATCGAGTGCGTGATGCCGCATGCCCGTGGCGCCGCAGTGCGTCCGCTGGCTGCCCTGCGGCCGCAGGACTTCCTCTGCCGCTACGAGTCGCACTGCTTTGCGCTGTGCCATTGCTGTGACTTCGATGCCTGCGACTGCGAGATGACCTGCCCCAGCAACTGCACCTGCTACCACGACCAGATCTGGTCCACAAACGTGGTGGACTGTGGCGGCCAGCAGACCTCGGAGCTTCCGCGCCGCGTGCCCATGGACTCCAGTGTGGTGTATCTCGACGGAAACATCTTCCCGGTGCTCAAGAACCACGCCTTCATCGGGCGCAAGAACCTCAGGGCGCTGTATGTGAACGGCAGCCAGGTGGCGGGCATCCAGAACCGCACCTTCGCCAGCCTGGCCTCGCTGCAGCTGCTCCACCTGGCCGACAACCGGCTGCGCACGCTCCACGGCTACGAGTTCGAGCAGCTCTCCGCCCTGCGGGAGCTCTATCTGCAGAACAACCAGCTGACCACCATCGAGAATGCCACGCTGGCCCCGCTGGCTGCCCTGGAGCTGCTGCGGATCGATGGCAATCGCCTGATGACGCTGCCCATCTGGCAGCTCCATGCCACGCACTTTGGCTCTCGGCTGCGCTCCATCAGTCTGGGCAGGAATCCGTGGAGCTGTCGCTGCCAGTTCCTGCAGGCACTCACGTCCTACGTGGCGGACAACGCGCTGATCGTCCAGGATGCCCAGGACATCTACTGCATGGCGGCAGGAGGCGGAAACTCTGGCCTGGATTTGGCCTCATCCTCGATGGATGAGGGTTCGCTGGAGAAGCGGGAGCTGGATTTCAATGCCACTGGCGCCGCCTGCACGGACTACTATTCGGGTGGCTCCATGCTGCAGCACGGCATCCCCGAGTCCTACATCCCCCTGCTGGCCGCCGCCCTGGCCCTGCTCTTCCTGCTGGTGGTCATCGCCATGGTCTTCGCCTTCCGCGAGTCGCTGAGGATTTGGCTGTTCGCCCACTACGGCGTGCGGGTCTTCGGGCCGCGCTGCGAGGAGTCCGAGAAGCTCTACGACGCTGTGCTCCTGCACTCGGCCAAGGACTCGGAGTTCGTGTGCCAGCACCTGGCCGCCCAGCTGGAGACGGGACGTCCGCCGCTGAGGGTGTGCCTGCAGCACCGGGACCTGGCCCACGACGCCACCCACTACCAGCTGCTGGAGGCCACGCGGGTCTCGCGGCGTGTGGTTATCCTGCTGACCCGCAACTTCCTCCAGACCGAGTGGGCGCGCTGCGAGCTAAGGCGCTCCGTTCACGACGCTCTGCGGGGCAGGCCCCAGAAGCTGGTGATCATCGAGGAGCCCGAGGTGGCCTTCGAGGCGGAGAGCGACATCGAGCTGCTGCCCTACCTCAAGACCTCGGTGGTGCACCGCATCCGCCGCTCGGACCGCCACTTCTGGGAGAAACTGCGCTACGCCCTGCCCGTGGACTACCCCACCTTCCGGGGCAACAACTACACCCTGGAGCTGGACCACCACAGCCACGAGCGGGTGAAGCAGCCGGCCAGTCCGGGCCTGCTCTACCGCCAGGCTCCACCGCCCGCCTACTGCGGTCCCGCGGAGGGGGCGCCACCTCAGGCGGGAGCCGGAGTCACTGCCTCGGTGCCTGCGGAGCAGAACTACTCCACGGCCACCACAGCCACGCCCAGTCCCAGGCCACAGCGCAGGGAGCAGCAGCAGCACCAGCAGCAGGGATCCGGCTCGGGATCTGCCTCGGGAGCTGGCGGCCATCACCTGCATGCCCAGTACTATCAGCACCATGGCATGCGGCCGCCCTCGGAGCACATCTACTCCAGCATCGACTCGGACTACTCGACCCTGGACAACGAGCAGCACATGCTGATGATGCCGGCAGGTCATGCTCAGGCAGAGGCAGCCCAGCGGGCCCAGACCTGGCGGCCCAAGCGGGAGCAGCTGCACCATCAGCAGGCCCAGGCCGGCACCCTGGGCTCCAAGGCAACCCAGCAGCAGCAGCAGCAGCAGCAGCAGCAGCAGCACCAGACAGTGTCCAGTGGCCAGCAGCAGGGACCGCATGTCCAGGCGTATCTGGTGTAAGGGCGAGGGGGTGAGGATTCCTTGCTGGGATGAGTAGAGTGATTTCTTTAGGGACTGGTTCCTGTGCATAATTTTAATTACTAAAATATGTGCGAGTTAAGCTAAGAGAGAGGAGGAGAGGGAAGAGGAGGGCAGCAGGAGGGCAGCAGGATTTTAACGTATATTACTTTGTTTATCCAGTGTAAAGTCATTTTAGATGCAGCGCACAAGATACAGATACAAGAGAGAGCACACCAGCTACAGTTGCAATTGGACTGACGAGCAGGAGGAGGAGGTGACTCCCCCCTCGTGTGTGTGGTGTGTGTGTGTGGGATGTTGCAACAATGCCATTTCAAAGTTTTCAAACTAAGTTTCCCCCACACACACACTCGACACTCACTCGTTCGCCTGAACTCGAACCCGAACTCGAACTCGAACTTGGCCTGGCATTTGCTTAGCCGAGAATCGCTCGAGGGGGAATTTGTGATAACTTTTTAATATGGTTTTAATCAGTTGGACGGTGGGGGGGAACGGGGGGTTGCGCAGGAATAAAGATTTGCCCGCCCCAGACTGGCCTGATAATTGCCATAATCCAAAGTGCGCCTGTAACTGTGTGTGCTGCCTCATCAATTTGTAAATAGCTACACGTCGTATTTACAGTCCCAAAACATAACGTAGATAGATATACATACATACATACACCTTTGCATAGATGCAGATACATCTACAGCTACAGATACAGATGCAGATACAGCTGCTGCTACAGATACAGCTACAGATACAGCAACAGCTACAGTAACCGTATGGATAATTCAATAATCACATCCCAGAACACATGTAAATTGTATGCCACACAGATACACAGATACAGTGAAATCGATAAATGTAACCACTCCCCCCTCCACCCATAACCCNTAAAAAGCATAAATAATTAGCTAGCAAAGCGATATATGCAGAAAAGCTCATTTTAAACACTTACGCTTACCAAAACTAACGATAATTGTAACAAAAGTCTCGCATACACACACCCACACACACACACACAGCATATGCATAGCTAATTATATATAGTACAGATACATATATACAAACAAACATATATATACTCGTGGATATATCAATGTGCGTGTCTGCATGTACGTGACTGTGTAAAGTAAAGCAAACTAACTGATATTAAAGAACTACTATGTGTGCGGTATATATACATATATATATATCTATATATACGGATATGTATCCGCCAGTACGTATATCTATGCAAATATTATACGAGTAAATGTTTAACAACTGCCTATAGAACGTACTCGAACTCGAGAGCATTTATTTCAGCACACTCGCCTACTCGTCATTAATTAAGCAAGTCCAGAAGAGAGATAACCAGATAACCCAGATATAAAGATCCCGATTCCGATCCCGATACGGATACGGAGCTATTGTAAGACACGTGTACCAGTATGAAAGCCCAAAACTGTTATTTATTTTTATCATTTTGTAAGATACGCGAGAGATGATGATGATGATGATGATCAGCCCTAAGTTTAGTTCTAAAGCAGCTCTACGATATGTATAACCTATGGATAATTCAATTTTGTGAATACAACTATTTATATACTATATATATATACATCTAAATCTATGTACGATTACGACAAACAACAACAAGAAAACAAAACAAAGATATTTTTCTGTTTCGCCAGCGAACAATGCAAATGAAATGAACAACTTTTTTAAAACAAAAACCAAAGCAAAGTGTTTTCTGTGGGATTGGGATTGGGCTTCGGGATTGGGCTTCGATAATGGTCTTCCATTTCCATTTCCAGCTGGCTTTTTGCTAATTTAATTCATCATGCACATGAGTTGCTGTTTTGTAATCCTCACGCATTGTCAGGGGCGGCGGCGGCGGAGGAGCGATTTCCAGCGGTGGACGGCGACGGCGGCGGCGGCGGCCCGTCAAAGTCAGCGGAGCAAACGCGCAGCTCAGAGTGATAAATCATTTTTTGTTTTCTATACAGTTTACTATATACAGATACATATACTCGCACAAATGCGCAGCACAAGTACCATACAAGTCACCCCCCTTTTCCTCGACGCGGTCCATCATCATCGGAGCAGGGAGCAGGGAGCACGGAGCACATAGCGCCTCTCACCCGAGTCTCTTGTCTATCTGTCTGGTGGTTAAATGATGGCTGTTTCCCTCTGAAGGGTAACACTCGCACTCGCACTCGCACTCGCACTCTTACCTAGTCGAGCATTATACGCGTCTGGAGTGGATTTCTATGACGCTTTTGGCATTTATGCCAAACCAAGCCGGACTCAAGTGCCTGTCTTCCCGGCCAAGTGCGAGATGTGTTGGCCAAAAGAGCTGGAGCTGGAGCTGGAGCTGGAGCTGAAGCTGGAGTTGGAGTTGTAGCTGCAGCTTGGTTCCAGCAGATGTAAATAGTGGTGAAACAAATCGAGAAGCTCCGTCCTCCAGTATCTCAATTTCTCAGTCAATTTCGATTGCAATACATTCCAAACAAAGAGCAGAAAAGGCAAAAAGAAAAGCTGGAGACTATACCCGACTATGGGATACCCAGGGCTAAGAGCTCCTACTTTAGGAAGTATTTTAGTTTGGCTTGAATTTACTATAGAAATGTAGATAATTTTTATATAAATTGCATTATCTTTCAAGGGACTATTGAGAATGCCTGGCAGCATCTGAAAAATATTATCTTTTGATGGAAAAATAAGCAGAAAATGTTTGAAATCATTATTTATATGGAAACAACTCTAATTTTAAACAGAAAATCTTTGAATCCATAATATTTATATAATTATTATTATTATTATTATAATTTCCAGTTAACTAAGCTAAGCTATAACCCTTACTTATAATAAAAATATTTAAAATAAATAATATATACAAAATAATCCCCATAGATGGCAATATCTTTATACATAAGTAAGTATCTTGATTTAATAGGTATCTAAGCAACATACCCTCTGTACTTTGCATGTACCTAGTATGGAAAAAAAAGGGGGAAAACTATTTAAAAGCAAAGAAGGGGAACTGCTTTTTCCCCCTCTCTCTCGCCCTCCCATCCCCCCGAAACACAAACCCTATTGACTGCAACTGGCAAAGTTTTTTAATTTGCTTTTATTGAGGTGGCTCCCCTTGCCCTCCCCCCCCCAGTAGGGAAGAGAACTTGTAACTAATAGATTTACAAACCCAGCAAAGAAACAATGCCACACATTGCGTTTCAATGTATCTAGATACAAATGCCGAAAGACAAGGGCTGGCAGCAGCAGCAGCAGCTACTGTGCATTGCAATCGACGATGAGGAGGAGTTGGAAAGGGGAGGCAAGCCCTAGTTAAGGAATTTTTGGGAAATTTCATTTAACAATTTCTTAATTGTTTGCAGATACGCATCTGCTGTCGAGTCGCACTCTGGGGAGGATTTCCCTCCCCCGCCAGCTTATATTTTTCTGGGGCATTTGCCGCAAAATCAATACGGGGCAGTGTGTTTCTTTAAGGAAGCTAGAGCCCTGGCCGAGAGATATTTCATATATTGCCTGATCAAAATTCAATACGTGTTGCAAATATCGAATTTCCATCAAAACAGAAACAAAACAAAAACAGTCGTAAAAAACATCGAGGGTTGCTCGAGCACACTAGGTTGTGTGTGTGTGTGTGTGTGTGTGTGCCGTGGGGGGCTAAAAAAATATAGGATATGCGTCCCGCTTATTATGATAATAAATTTTTATGCTGCCAGGAGTAAAGGGAGCAAGAGTGCAGGGAAAAATTAAATAAAAAAAGAAAGTACGAGTATCATGCGAGGAGAGGCCCAAAGTGAATTAAATTGAATTGAAAACTGTTTCCCCAATAAAAAGGAAAGGGCGCCTGGGCGCCAAGGAGTAAGTTTAAATGCCTCCAACCGGACCCTACACTGGCAATCAAATTATTTAAATGTAATAAAAAAGGTCCGGCCAAACATTTGCCTTCTGCCGGGCAAAGTTTGCACTGTCAAATGTGGGCCAGTCACTCAGATTTCCTCAATGTCAGATGAACGTACATATATAATATATATATACTCTCACCATTTCCATTTCCCACACACACACACACACACACACAGACATTACATAGGCAAGTGGAAAAACGCTTTTCGTCACGTTTTTGTCGGTAGAGCGCACAGAAATAGGCAAATAAATCTGTGCGAGCAGCGAGAAAATTGAAACGAAATGCTTGGTCAGGCTTTTTCATATACCATACCATATAGCCTCCTATATATATATATTTGTATATATACATATATATATGTGTATAATTTTCATTTTCTAGCTGATAAACAACGACGCCAAGGTGATAAGTTCATTCCGACAGCTTGCAAATCAAAGTGTCTCCTGGCTTTTATTTCTGTTTTATATTTTCCCAGCTCGCACTTTTACTTCGGGGAAAATCAATTTGGCCGACAGACACAATGATGGAAGCTTCTGCGTGGGCCTTGTCCACATATTTTGTTTTTCTGTGCTTCTGGAGGAAAAACACTATTCGGTCACCTTTAATTATATTTGCCCGAATTGAGCAATGTTTTTATTATGACACGATGGCTCAAGTGCCTGGAAAATCAAAATGAATGCATGGAGGCGGTGTGGCAGGCTCAATTAATTTCAATATAGTTAAGATTGAGATGGTTCTGGGTAAAGAACGAGAATTACATAACAAGAAAGAAGATACAAAGAAAGGTATTTAAGTTACATTTATTTATATACAAAGTCTTGGTAAAAAATCTTTAGAAGTATCTTAAAACAATTCATGGGGAAAGGAACGCTTGAAAGATTATTTTTTCTATGTAAAAAGATATCAAAATAACCCTTCATTTGTTTTAGATATTACTCTCTCCTTACAGGCTTTTGTAATATCTAATAATGGCTTCTAAAATTGTCTGTCTGAAGTCAACATAATTAACCTTTTTTAGCCACATTCGGCGGGGGGTTTGGAAAACTTTTTGCCTGTATTTATAATAAGCTCTATAATGCGGCCAGAACGCAAATGTCACAAGTGCCAGCAAACGAATTGCTCCAGCAGCTGTGTGAGGCCACATAGATATAGCCAGGATACAAGGATATATATACATATATATATATATATATATATGAACATGTGAGTTTGTCATAATTTCACGTCCATTGTCAGCGTGTATTCAGCATGGTGGCAGGACGAAAGGGGACTCAATGGGTCGGCACGGGACGGCAAGGACCGAGAGGACAGCCAGCGACGACATTTATGCTTTATCCTGGCTGGTGCTGCGGCCCATTGTCCTTGTTGTTGTTGTTGTTATTTTTGTGGGGCGTAATTAT
Organism: Drosophila baimaii; assembly: GCA_018874675.1. Lineage (NCBI taxonomy): Eukaryota > Metazoa > Arthropoda > Insecta > Diptera > Drosophilidae > Drosophila > Drosophila baimaii. The sequence goes on along the minus strand of JAEIIU010045035.1, from coordinate 68,505 downwards.
TTGTTTTGGCTTGCCGGGTTCATTTACTCCACCGAAAAGAAAATACCCCAAAGGAGTCACACTCGCTGTGTGTGTGTGAGTGTGTGTGTTTTGCATGTGCTCGGCTTGTTTTCCGTGTTTTCCTCGGTGTGTGTTTGTGCACATGTGTTTTAATTTCTGTTTGTTTGTTTGTTGTTTTCCACAACAGCAGCAGCAGCAGCAGCAACAAACGGTAACAATAACAACCATAAATGGAGGTCTGACTCGGCGTGGGTTCAGGCAATTACAAATTATGGCCCAGTTACCTTTTTCTTAATTGTTTCTCCTGTAAAGGATTTTCAAGTGTGATCCCTACTCCCTTATCTTGCCAAGGGGGGGGCCACGAAAAAAGGAAAATCAATAACCCAAAAAGCTTTAAAGTCACAGAGCCAAGTTAGCCGGGGAAAATCGAGCAGGAAAAACCGGTTTAATGAGCCGGCTGCCTCGCTGCCTGATGGACGCCTTGCACGCAACGACACCAAACATGTCCTGTGCTTATTAAATTTCGTGAGCAAGTGCCGAAGGACGACAGGCTGCACTCGACAAAAATATATATAACTCACTAGAAAGTACTGCGATAAGGGCTTCGTAGCAAACAAGCCTCGGGCTCGAGGCTTTCTCTCTGTGCAGCCATTGAAGTTGCAGCCGAAGAAATGCCAACAAAGCAAAGCCGGGCAACGTCAGGATATTAAGGACACACTGGCTCCGGGAAGAGGGGCATAAAAAGCAACGACTTGGTCACGACCAATAAGATGGAAGACAATTCAATTGAAAAAAATCAACGATCGATAATCTTTACCACTGACCGCACACACGGGCTGGCTCTCTGGCAGTCTGCCCGTCTGGCTGTCCTGCTGTCGATGGCCGTTAGTCCTTGAAGAGCCGCCCTGCCTCTTGCTCTGCCTCTGCTCCAGTTCCAGTTCCAGCTTCAGCTTCAGCTTCAGCTTCAGCCTTGTCCTTGCTTGGGGGGCTGCTCCATTTACATGTTTATCGGAGGAGCCGCCTTTCCTTTTCTACTTCTGTGCGTTGGCAACTTGAGCGTGTGCTTTTTAATTCGCCTTCCTTCGCTTCCAAGTGGCCCGGCACAGCTTCCTTAATTTTGTTTGACTTCAGCTAAAGTTTAATGATGGACTCCTGTCCTGGAAGATGAGCTAACGCTCTGGAGAGTTACACTCAAGTGCTTTGTAATCGACTGCAATCAACACGAGCTGCAAGACGCAAGAGGCTTAGTCGGAGCAAAAGGATAATAGTGATGCGATTATGGGAGTATTATCTAATAGTTTGCTAAGGGAAAACTAAAAAAAGTATCTCGGAGGGTAAGTAATATTTAGTAAAAGGGAATATCATGCATCTAATGTGTTTAAACTAAAATATTATATACATATCATATAGTTTCTTTAATTTATATCAAAGAAAGTTATGCATAAAAGGGAACTGCTCTCTGAGGGTTTGTTATTATTAATTAAAGGGAATGTTAAGCATCTTATTTATTTAAAAATAAATAGTATACATTTCTCAGAGTAAAATCTCTCAAAGAAGTCTATGTATGAGCTGAAAAATTAGTAAAAAATATTATCTTACATATTTAGAAATCTTTGAACAGCTTTTAAGAAGAGTTTTTATATAAAATACAAGTTTGAAGAGTGTAAGACAGAGCTCGAGATACATTTTAGGTACAAATACCTAATAATTAGAATATCTAGAGACAGGGAAATGTTAGTTAACTCTCCATTTAATCACAATTTAAATATAAAACCCGATAAGAAGTTTTGAAGAATGAAATGTAGGTCGGAAAAGGGTCTCCGAGAGGGCGCGTTAATCCCATACTCCCGGAGATGATTATCCGACACTGCAGCTCATTATCTTAGTTTTGTCCGGAGGCGTACTCGAAACACACACAGAAACACACACAAAACCCCGAACTGGAGTACACACACGTGCACTCCTCCCTTAGTTTTGAGTAAACAAGGAAGTAATTAACATTTTCGGGCATTTCTTCAGTGTTTCTGGCCGTCTCTTCTGTTACCCAGCAGCTCGTTTCTACTTCATTTACTTTGCTTACTCAAATTTCGGTGCCCAGCCTATTTACAGGCACAGAAAAAACTTTTACTTCAGGGTTTTTTCCGTATTATTCTTGGCCTTTTTTCGCCTTTTTTTGATGTTGTTTGTCGCAGCCCTGGGGCTGCACTTTATAAAGTGTTAACTTGCCGAAACTGAACCCTTTTTTTCAAGAGAGAAACGGAGAGCGGGGGAAACGGTGTGTTTTGGCCATATAAAACTTTGATTTGATTTCCGCTTCTCCTAACCCTAATGCCCCGTTATGTGCAGCTTAAATATTTATTAATACATTTTATTAAACGATAAAACGGTTTATGGTGGCAACAAAACGTGTGTCGTCTCGTCTAATCAAACATTTTATGCCCCACCACTCTTGGCCATGCCCTACCTATAGGGCCAAACACAGTGTTTGTTTGTATTAAAAATGCATAAACCCATAACCACATAATTAGTTTTTATAAGCGGAGAGCTGGGCCCGAGGCTAATTTTGCATCCCCACAAATCCCAGTCCCCCCCGAAAATGCTTAACTATGCTTATTTTTATTTAAATAAAACCCATAAATGTTTATATGGCCTGTGCGAGCGTCCAAAAACTAACTTTATGGGCCTCATAAAAAGTGGAGCATGGATTGCCGATGGCATAACCTATGGGAGATCGAGACATCGTCATCGGGACTGAGATCGAGAACTTGCTATAAGGCTTTGGGCCTGTCAAAATCATCGCACGAAGCTATGGCCGTGTCCAGCTATATGATGATATGACAAATCCGATGGAGAAACTAGTTTCCATTCGGCGGAGGGAGATCTTATCGAGCCTCAGCTCAGAGGCAGAGGCAACAAATTAACCTGACCAAAAAATCGCTGCTCAGTGGTTTCTGATTTCATAAAATCTATATATATATATGTGTCTGTCCGATCTGTCCGACAAAGTTATAAAATCAGCACGCGTAGCCAAACCGTTTAAAATCAAATGCCATCTCCAGCAGCTCCATCATCATCTTAGCCTGAGATTGGGATTTGGATTCGAATTCGGATGGGTTTCTGCCGCAGATTGCGATGACTCCACTCCCCCACAGAGAAATTTATTAAGTGGAAGATAAGCATCTTGGGGGCCGAGGCGACTTGACCATTGATTGATATGCCAGATACTCGCTGCGGATGTGTATCCACAGCTCAGATACAGGCGCCTTAATGGCCGAGATGGGCTTACATGACCGCATCGGGTCATTGCTTTTGCGGGGCTAATAATAGAGGTTAACTAAGCTAATGAAAACGATGCGGCCGGCTTTAAATACTAAATATGAAAGCAGTTAAAATGGGATTTTATTCTTATTTTCGTGGAGGGGATAGAGAGGAGGGGTAGCGGAAACGACTGAGGGTTTTTACGACCCCAGGAACGTTGACGATGATTTCTTATCTTTGATTTCCTGCGCAGTCAAAAAATCGATTTTGGCTTTTCCTTTAATAAAATTGTTACTCAGGAGTTGGTACTTTTTTTTATTTACTTAAATTTGTGGGCAAAAGTGTCTTGATTTACTCACACAAATGCGGGCTTAACATGTCTATGGATTGCCTGGGCAACTCTGATTTAAAGTTTAAGGATTTTCCAGTAATTTATTTATAATTTATGTTTGATAAACATATAGGGTTACATATTAAGATTTAGGTTTTTAAACTCTCATTAATTTCTCTTAACTGTTTCCTTTTATAAAACATATTTAACACATTTATTATAGGCACATATTAATCATCATTTAACCCAACCCTGCCTTAATTCCCTTCACTTTCTATCACATATCTTTCGTTTTCTAAAGACCTTGACTGCAGCAGCCCCCCCTAAACAATGTGGAACAATTAATATTCCCCCAGACTCCGCAGGTTGGAATTCCCTATACTATATATATACACATATCAGCAGCCATATCTTAAAGCCCGCATAATATCGAACTGTTTGGACTGATTTGGCTTATGGGGCAGCTCTGCAATTAATTAAATCACTTCACCTTGATCGGCAAACGAAGCAGTTTTGTCCGTCGCTATCTACGCACATATCTAATTCAGCATAATGTGCATTATATTCGCATATTTATCTCAGTGGAAGATGCTGCTGCGACGTGGATACACTGAGCCCAAATACTATGCACCTGCCCTGCCTCATTTGTGATGCAAAGTCGAGGAAATGTTTGAATTTAATGGGCCCCCTTAGATGATTTCGATGGGGAGGCACTGATAAGAGCCTCTCGTAATGAGCAAACATTTTAGTATTGAAATTTTAATTAGCTATTGCGCCATAAAACTGAAAAAAAAAACAACAAACTCTAGCCCGAAAAGGAAAACAAAAAATTATGAAAATTATGCCCGAGTTTCGGTTAGTTTTTTTATTTTTATTGAAATTTATGCCCGGTGACAGTTGAACCCCCCGCTCATGGGGGAAATTAACCCAAAGCTTGGCCATAAAATGCATTAACCCACAGACTGCAGGGGTATATAGAATTTTTGTTCATATTTTACGATTGCGTTTTTTATTGTCTCAACTTTAGAGGGATCGAGCGAGAGAGTTGATTGCACGCACCATGCAGGTTGGCATTTTATTAATGAGATTAATCAATTTTTGTTTTCTTCATTATCGCTATGCTCGCCGGAGTTGTGGAGTTCTATTCGGCCCCCTTTTTTTTTTTTTGGGTGTTCTCTTAGCCTAGTCTCGCGGTCTCTGGTCTCCGGTCTCCGGTATCTGATGTCGTTTTTTACGATGCCTCTCGGTCGGATCTTGATATTTATGTGGGAGTTCTCCAGTTGACGGCTTTTTACGATCTGTCAACGCAGGCCAACGTGTAGAATATATGAGCTCAATTGTCTGTTTTACGACTGCAGCTCATTTGCTTAGCTCTCTCCGCAGCCCCCGCTCCCGTTCCCCTTCCTTAACCCCTGGCGCAGCCTGTCAACAGTTTACACAGGGCAGGGAGCTGGCGCTGAGAACGTTTTATGTGCACTACAAAATGTATGAAATGTACTGCTAATAGCAACCCAAAATGGAGAACCCAACTCCCCCGGGTGTCGATACCATATAGAGGGATGTGGTGGCTAGGGTCCCGCAAGGTGCAAACAACTAAAAAAGGCACTGAACTTGGCTCGGTTTTACGACTCGCATCGGCAACCTGCATTGCCACATCGATGGCACTAAGAGCGAAAGTAAAATGCCTGACGAGAGTTTACGACCCTGGCGCAGGAACTCTATTAGGCGCAAGTTAGGAGGAGCCCAGGATTTGAGGACATCTTGCTCCCTTTAAGGGGTCTTAAGCTGAGGCAACCTCTTTCTAAATGGTCAGCAAATATAAAGTAAATAAGTTTTCAGTAAGTAAAACTACACAAAGGGAAATGTGCGTATTATATTTCTGTTTTGAATATTTAAAAAAAAAGTTAACTAAGTCTAGAAAAAATATTTAAGAATTTATAATTTATGTTATTTATTTATTAATACGTATTAAAATTATGTATTTCGGTTATGTATATTTTTATTAAAGTATTTTCAAAAGTCTGAAAATATATATAAGAATTTATAAAGAGTAAAAATGTTAGATATTTATTTATATATATTCAAAAAATGTGTCTGGCCTTTGTATATATTATTTTAAATATAAATATATTTAACGATTTTTATAGACCTTTAATGTTTTTTTTAAATAACTTTAGGCAATTAAAATTAAAATTATACTATATCGATAGCTTAACAAAATAGCTTTTTTCAGACTGTTGTCTATAATTTGTTTAGTTTTGAAATGGATTTTAAGCGACCTTTTTATTTCTTAAGTTAATGCGTTTAGCGATACTCTGAAAATGTATACATTTTTTCTTAATATTAAATCCAGCAAATTTAATTGAAATAAAGCTTCTTTATATTTTAGCATTAAGCTTATATCTTTCCTAATAGGTTAGCAATATATATTAAACCATTAAAAAGGAAGTTTTCACTTTTAAATTATATTTCTATCATTTAAAGAATCTCCAACGATTATTATTCATTTTCTGCTTTATCATAATATCACTTTCAGTACATTTAACTCACTTGGAACTACCAGAGATTAAACGTTTTGTAGCAATAAATAAATACAACTTATGATAACTCAGGCGTAATACATCAAAGACGAAAAACCTCTCCCAAAATTGTTAAAAACAAAATATCTTTAAGCCGCAACAAACTATTAATTCCCCGTTCCAAACGACGCAACATTACACAAATGATCTTAAGATTCTTTAAATCTCTGGGACATCTGTTCAAGATATTTGTTTACCTTCAGGATTTAGCCAGACTGTAAAATGGCATTCTGCATTCATGTCAACTGCATGAATCACTCCCAACCACAGGCACTGAGAAAGTGCAACCGAAATGCTCCTCGAAAAGAGGCCTTACATCCATAATTTCTTGCAATTTCCGTGCCATTGTTTTCGCTGATCGACCGTAAAACCTCCATACAAATGCAGAACAAAAACGCTGTGGGCCATGCAATTCTTGTGTGTGTGTTTTTTTTTGGCTACAGCCCGGCAAAAGGGCAATTAAATTCCGGGAATTATCGGAACTAACCACAAAAGCGCAGCGACAGAAGGAAATCGTAAGTATATCTGGGAGTCTTTGGGTTCAATGCAGCCACAGCAGCAGCAGCAGCGGCAGCAGTCGATTGTCCAACAAAGGTCACCGAGAAAAAATAGAAAAAGAAAATAAATAAAGAGAAAAAAAAACGGCAAGCCAAACAATGGACCAGCCAGAAGCCGAAGCTGGCCGGGAATCGGGCCTAGAGAGCGGCAGGTAGAGCGCTGCGGTGCGGATGACGAGGCCTCATCACGGCCATCAGGTGGCATGACAATTAAAATTAGGTAACACAGTGAAAATTGGAAAGTTGCCGCCTCCGAGAACTTTGAACTGCCGCCGATGCTCCGGATTTGCCGTGCCCCGCCGTCCGCCTTTGATGAGCGCCGCCAAAGAAGTCGTCTGATGAAGTAATTCAGTGGCCTGGCCCCGGCATTTAACTAAATATTTTGATTAAAGCCGGCCCCAGACTCGGATTCGGGCTCGGACTTTAAGCCAAGTCAGTGCCGGGAACGGGTCGCGGGGAGCCCCAGAAAAAAATCAATAGACTTCCGCTGCCGCCGCTTTATTTAAATGGCAAGTTCACGCCCGTCGTTCGTCGTCCGTCGTTCCGTCCCCGTTTCTGTATGCGTTGTCTGGGCTGTCCATTAAAAGCAAATTCCTCAAAAACTTGGCTGTCAGCAGCAAACAATGTCAACATGGCCCGGAACATGGGACGGGCCGGGATGGGACAGCGGCGAGAGGGTCCTGTTGTGTGCTCCTTTGGGTCACCCTCGAGAAAGGCGAAATATTCATGCGAAAATTTGTTAACTTTTTCTTTTGGGGCCGGGCAAACACACACAAAAGGGCTAAGCTATACAATTTGGGGCCATCTATCGCTGTCGCTTCCTACTCCTTTTTTATTCATGAGCACACAGAAATAATACAAATGAAAATAATAAAAATACAAATTGAAAGGAAAACAAAACACTTTTTGTGTTCTGTCCCGTCCCGGGGTTGGACTTTCTCGCTCTGTGTGTGTGTGCGTGTGGCAAATAAAAATAAATATATTATTTTACACGCTGCCAAGACGCGCGCCAGACGCTGCACAAATCTAATTCAAATTCAGCTGAAGAAGTGGCAAAATAATGTGCGAGCAGGGCGTGCACCGCCTTGGCATTGGATGGAGGAATCCCTTTCGTCCTGCGGGCGGTCCGTGACGACCGTAAAAAGGCAGGAAAAGGGCGACGCCGGCACAGGCCGCCCATTTGTTGTAGCCACCATGGGTCCCCTCCCCCCCATGAACTCCCGGAAGCTCCCGGAATAACTCACTCATATATGCGATCCAAGGATTGCAGAACCAGACTGAAACCAATACGTGTCTTGGCGGTGGCGGTGGCTACATTAACATATTTGTATTGTCTGTGTGGGACATCCACTCTCGCTTTCCCTGGCTTCCGGGACTTAAAGTGCACAAGAAGTTATGGCGACAATGGGTTAAATATATTTATATCTGATTTACTCTTTTAGATTTGTCAGATAACTATTTAGAGGCCAGAAAAGTCGAATTTTTATTAGCAAAATAAGGGAACTTATCTTTGAAAAATTAATAAGATTAAATGCAGAATTTGTTTTTTAACTTGGATGTTAATAAACTATATAATAATGAACTATGTTACAACTAAATAATAAATATAATAAATAATACATTCATTTAGTACATATACAAACAGGAAAAGTTCAATATGTTATCGACAAATATATTCTACAAATGGTACAAATTAGTCAGCTCTATGCATAATTTTGGGGAATCTCTTTTTATTCCTAATATTTTTGTTATTAAAGATCTAATACCTTTCTATATTTTCTGAAATCCCTACTTGGCTTTAGGCTGTTCAAGGTTGTAGATACTTTTAAGTAAACGAAAAATCCATCTTTATTAACAACAAAACGGAATGCATTCGATCTGGAAACAATCCTAAATTAATATACCCTTTCCCTTAGTTTAACGAGTTTAGTGCCAGCCCTGCTTAGGGTATTTGCTTTTCCAATCCAATTTATCCTGTATATACGTATGTATGTATATATTGTATATATAAGAAATCGTTTAATGAATTCCATATTTGCCCCGTGCCAGGGAATGCTCGTTCGTTCGTTTTCCCCCCTTTGGGAGATTCTAACAAGCTCTGGCAGCTGTCCCGCAGTTTTCTCGCCCCCCCAATTCTCCCTCTCTTTTTCTCTCTCCCTTTCTGCCTGCACTGTCTCTGTCACTCCGCCGAGCAGCCGCCCTCAGCCCGTATCCACTTAGACAGCTCAGGCATAAAAAACATATGTTGCCTTTGGTCCTTTCACTCCTTGCGCCCACGACGAGCTCGACGGGTTGTGCTTTTTCCAACAATTGGTTTTTAGGTGGCAGTCGAGCACATTTTAAGTGGTAATCATTTACGCTTCGCAAATAAATACCGAGTTTGTGATTTGAATTTTCCTTCCATTTTCATTTTCATTTCCATCTCCATTCGGTCGCTGTTTCTGTTTCGGTTTGTGTTTTATTTTCGTTTCGGTCTCCCTGTGTTTTGTTTTGCGCCATTTTCGGCTTTTCTTTTGGGTTATTTTCCAGAGCTTCCTCGCTCTACACTCCCTCCCTTTAGCTGTCATAAAAACAGCGACCGTAGGACATTGTAAATTTTAAAGGTTAACCCTTTTTGCCTTGCTTTTATGGTGCAACCGGAGATTTGAGAGTTAAGTCCTCTGGGATTAGGCTCTTTAAGTTCGGCCTCCGCCTCTTCTACTTATTATTGATCATTGGCTGTTAAGATCTGGAACTGAAACTGGTTTTCCAATTACTCTCTCGACCGACTGGCACTCATTAACCCATTAGGGCCAGCCTATTAACTAAGCCCCAAGTACTTTCGATGGCCGGTCGACGGCTGAAAAGTAAAACTCCGAAATGAGAAATGAAAGTTACCATTGTCTGGGCGCTGGCTTGGGAGAACTTCGGAACCTGGCCTAAACCGCAGATGCTGACTGATTCTAGAAGTGCGTCTGGATCTTGGGCTCTGTTAATGATCCACACGCAGTTCCTGGAGGCGGGAGAGGGTCTCGGGCACTGAAATTAATATTATTCTTTAGATTTTACAGCTTTACAGTGAGTTTTTTCGAGTTCCTGAAACCTTGTCGCTGTAAATAAATATTCTAAAAATATTTAGACAACAAATATATTAAAATACATATTTGTAATGTAAATTAAAATAAATTTAAACCTTCTTTGATTGCTTTACAAGGATTTTATCGACTTAATGAAACCCTTTTGCTCTTAATATATAACATAAAAATATTAAGTATATTTGGTAACGTAACTTGTATTAAATTCAAACCCTTTTCAAGCATGCTTTCTCCCAGTGTACGCGATCTCTGAGTAACGCGATCAGGTGCGAACAAAATTATCAGCCCATGGGCACGGCGAAGACTCGAAATAAGAAGAATATAAAAGAAATACAAGGGAAAGAGAGCTGGCGGTGGGGAGAAATCAAAACTTGCCGCGAAGTTAATTATAATTGCCTGGGCAAAAATACAAAGGCCGAGGGGAACAACAACAACAACGAAAAAAAATAATAAATAAATAAAGGTTGACTCGGAGACGTGGGCAGAGCCGGGAAGGCGGGGATCGGAGATGGATGTCGGGTCGGGTTTTATTGATTCGGCGCTCGGATTTTTATTTTTGAAGTGTGCGTGCGCCGGCATCTTAAATAATTTTTCATTTGAGGCTCGCCGTCGTCGTCCCGAAACTAACTATATGAAATATCATTCGTTTTTTCATAATTATATTTAATTTCAAGGTTACGCGCCGCGCCGGAAAACAACAGATAATTGTCGGTGGTAATCGGCGAGCTGTCGCGGCTGCTTAGCGCCTTGTCAGAAAAATTAGCCAGCAGCGATCCAACAGATACCGAGCGATACGAGTGTATCTGCTGCTGCCCGAGAACCACGCTCTCTGAGTGGGCGTAATTATGACAATTGAGCCGGACTTGAATGGCAATCGGCCCAATTGCAGTCTCTCGAATGTGTGAATCGAGATTGGAGAACAATCAATGGACAATGGCTTGGGATATTGGAGAACGATGGCGGAATTGAGGTCTGTCGGGCGATTAAGCGAAATGGATATTGACAGCCGAGACCGAATTAGCCACGAATGTGGGTTAGTTTGGCGATTTTGAATGGCATTGACAGCCAGTGGAATGTTGGCCAGCAGTGCTGAGATATATAATTATAGCTTAAATGTAAACTAACTTAATTTCCATTTGCTAAAATGTATAATATTCTTGCCAATCGGATTTCCACATGCAACTGTTATTAAATTCCCTCAGATGCACAAATAATTCGAATAATATTCAAATGTATTTCGTAGCAAAGCCAAAATAATTTAATTTAATTTTTCAAAGCTTCCCCAAATTGCCTCTGATGGAATTGTTTGGCAATCGAGTGAACAGTGCCAGAAGCCAGTAAGCACAACTACTACTACTCCATAAATTAATTGTGATTTTCGTAGCTGGCCAGGCAAAATGTATCTGCCGGATGCAGATGCCTGGAGTGCGTAAATCTAATCGATGCACCTATAACTCAGCCCCGACTCGGCGGCGCGACTGTGGGAAAGCCACAAATCAATGCCCAATAAAAATGCAAGCTAACCAGGTCAATGGGTCCGGGGCCGTGTAGGAAGTTCTCAAATTAAGACATTCCATTCGAAGAAACAACTTCCCCACTTGGGCCATAAAACCCCGGCAGTGTGAATTGATCGGAGTGCTTTGCCAGAGCTGCCGCCTCAACCTCAACGCACATCTCACCATAATGGAGGAGACATTTCGCGCGACTGTTTGACATATCAATTTCCCAAAACGTGTAAACACATCGAATTGGAATCGGAATCGGTATCGATCGCACCACTTGTCATGCCCAAATAGATCGAATGGACCCGGGACCAATCTCTGGATGTCAGACACTAAATAGAATTGTAAACACACGAAAAGAAAAACATAACTGTGACCGGGCCTTCGACTGTGACGAATGGTGCACTGTTATTAAAAAAGTTATTAAATTTAATAGAGATATTAGTTTCTGATTATTTGGGTTTGATCTTAAAGTTGGTTTAAGAAAATGAAATATATTAATTGTCTTGTCAGTATTAAGCGTATTAGGTTGTTGTTGAGTGAGTCCACCTAAAATTCCCAAATAAGAGTTCCTTGGCACTCTGATTTAAAGCCAGAATGAATTCCTTGGTTAGGAAATAAAATAGTTTCTAATTAATTGAGTTATTTATACTAAGGGTTTAAAAATGTTACAGGAGATGCGCCTAAAATTCCCAAGTACGAATTCAGCGACACTCCGACTTAAAAGAAAATACTGAATCTATTTCCGGTAGTGCTAGGCTGTCCAAAAAAATATCTCAAAAAATCCGTATACAAGTTTTTAAGCTCTGACTATTTACTAAAGTATTTAATCATGAATTCTATTAATTTATGTACTGTTTTAATTATGTTCCATAAGCTATTTACATTAAATAATGTTATTAAGCCTAAAATCTATATTTATAATCATATTTACCCCCCAAAATCCACCACATTTCTGCTCTGTGTACCATTGTGTTCGTTGAAAATTAACACGAAATCGAATAAAACATCGACCGACGGAGTTGGAGCCGACAAACAAATATCAGAGCCGCTCAATTTGATTTTCGAGTTGTTGTCAGAAAACGCCGGCCAGCCCGCCGCCGGAGGCCTGTTGTGGGGCTTTCAACGCCTGCGCAAAAGTCAAACGCTACAAGCGTCATAAATTGAACTACAACATGCCAAACAATGCCAGGGAGACCAGGGAACCCGCGGAGAGCGTTTGGGGGGAAACACACGAACACTTTTGTCGTGCATTTTGCTGCGCCACACCCAGCAAACAATTTAGTCAATACAGCCGCAGATATGCATCGGGCTTGTGGGGTTCGTGGACCCGTGAGTGTCTCCTATGTATGTGCTCTATGCTAAGCAGCCGCTGCTCTAACTTATTGAATTTCACACGCAAAATGGAGTACGTCGCCAGAGCAAGGTGATCCGGAATCCCACCGATCTTGGTCATGTGAGCGCGAGTCTGGCTGGAGCTGGGTTGGGTTTAGAGATTGGATCGCCTAGAACCTCCGACACAGCCTTCAACACCAGCTCCAGCTGGGAGCTAATGTGTTGTTCGCCAGCGATATCTGGCAGATATATGAGTGTTAAGTCTGGAAAAGTTATGGGTGTTTCGCCATGGGTTAGAAGGAACATATGCCAACAAATGTATCTATAAGAAACTTATAGTAATTCAGCAAAGAGACTTCAACCAAAAGCTTACCATATTATTTTATAAATATTTTTCCACTCATATCCACATAATATCTGGCGCCTAACAGATGCACTCCACTGATTCATCGCCAACTTCACTGAATAATTAATTTCTTGACCGGCACCTGTTCGCGTGTAATCGATATCGGTGGGGCTCGTGCTGGCTGTCATCGATTGCCAGATGCTGGCAAATATTTATCAGCTGCAGCGCCGCTGCACTGACCCATAAAAGCCGCATAAATATTCATTGCCCAGTGCTGAATATATAATAAAATGCAAATGTATCAATTAAAGTGTGCTTTATTTTGTCAACAGCCAGAACAGCCTGGGATTCCGATGGAACGCACTGGCTCTGCCTCTGGCTCTGGCTCCGCCTCTGGCCCTGGCCAGGAAAGGCATACATATGTACATATATGCCTGCATGGTGGTTCACTCTGGAGAGACACCAGTACTTGGACTGGCGGAGTATGACGACGTCGAGTGGTGGTCGTATCTCTGGTTGTTGACCTCGCTCAAGGGGGGAACAGCAGCAACGCGCACAACACACTGGCAACACATGGAGGGAAACACACACTCTACACTCTGCACTATATGGTGTGTTGTGTGTGTGTGTGCGACAACAAAGCGTAGTTTCACTTACAATTAAATGACGAGGTCGCTGTCGATGACGACAATTGTCCGCCACAAAGCAACGGGACATCAATAAAGCTAAAAACCCGTACACAACCCGCCGCCACTCAATGGCCATCCGAGGAGTGTGTGTGTGCGGAGTGCGGAGTCGAGTCCGGTCAATGTGCCACTTGCCCGCATTCGGGCAATCAGAGAGTCGCCGCCAGGAGCCCTCGAGCCGGGCTCCGAGTTGCAACATCTAATTGAGTTATTACGTATCCCGATTTGCATAAACAAAAGCGAACGCAGCTTGTCTAATTATCGCCGAAGAGGCACACGTGCGATCCATCTGCACACACCAAGAGAAATAAGTATAAGGAGTGGGAAATTAATATCATAAAGAGCGAATATTTTCATAATGGTATCTAGATAAAGATTCTTCAAGTAATCCAGCATCTAATCAGGAAAAAATGCAGTATCTTATTAGGAAACCTGTTAAAGGGGAAATAATATCCAAAGGCTTGAGAACTCTTTGTTCCAATGGACAGTTCCTTATAATATCATATTACATTATAAAGAGCGAATATATCTCCATTAAATTTAAAAGACAATGCAGAATTTAGAGATGAATTTTTTACTTTAAAAGACTTGATCAGATATTTAAGCTAGAATATTTCGACATCTATTCATATTTCGAATCCTAAAGCAAGCTCCCCACAAACTGTTGTATTAATAAGGATAGTATTACATATTTTGTTAAGTTTAAAAATACATTTCTAGTAAGATATCCATCATATCATACATAAAAGTATCTGGGAAAACAGCCTATTATTTTTTAATAATACCTAGATATTCTTGCCCCTTGTGATGATAGTTTCTGTGCATGATCCGCCACCCTCCGCTAAGTTATGCAACCGGCAAGTCCGGCTTTTCCTCTCCGCCTCTCTCGGCATTTCCACTTTTTTGATTGACAGTGCGGTTTCCGGCCCTCTCTTGTTTGTTTTCTTGTTTTCTTTTTTTTTTTTTTTGTGTTTTCTGCCCTCTCTCTTGCTTTGCTTTGCTGCACACCAAAAATTTATGTTTATTGGCGTTTGTCAACAATTTATTTAAATTTATTGTGACAGCGATGTATTTTTTGTGTTCCCCGTGTCCGCTGGCCACCGATCTTGATGTATTAATCGAGGGGATCCTCTGCGGATGATAGATGCCATGTTTGGTCGACAATTAACTGTGCAGGTGGAGCAATTAGCTGCTCGATTCGGGATGCAGATGCAGGGGCAGCAGAAGAAATAATATTAGTTATGGGCGATCATTCATCGTTAGTTGCACCAGCGAGGGCGTGTTCCGGGCTGATCTATTGATCGTTTCGCCGACTTCAGAGCGGACTGAGCGGGCTAATTATGAACGGATGGTTTGTCGGGATAATGAGATGGTAAACGACATGCCTTAGTCGCATTTCACTTTCCCCTGAATTCCGTTTTCTATTTATATCCAGTAAATACAAGAACTTCTCCCTAAACTTGAGCTCTGACTAACCCTGCGAAGGAATACAGCCACAGGATGTTGGGCATTTCTCAGGAACTTCTGGTTGCCTTGTTTTTTTTTCCGCATCTCATGCGAACCCACAATCATCGATGACTAATCCGCCTTTAGTTTAATTTCTCTTTCGCTTAATTTATTGTTAAATGGCCCCCAGCGAAACGGAGAGGAGAAAAAAAGAGACGAAAAAGGGTACCGCCGAGAAGCTGCTCTCAACCCTTTGGTCCGTTTTGGCCATTTAGCCTTTTGGCCGCTGCTGCTGCTGCTGCCTTATTTACGTTCTCCGACGGCAACCTGTGCCCAAAAACTACAAAACATGCGCTGGCATAAATCATAAGCGTCGGCGAGTTGCCCCGAAACGGTTCAAAGATACAGATGCAGATAGAGATTCGAATCCGAGTCGGATATGGATGCGGCTGTGTGGATGCGGATACACACTCTCCGGGCGGGAACAGGGGCCAGTCGAACTTTTTAACAAGCATTTAACGATTTAATTTGGCAAATACGACCGGCGGTTGGGGGAGAACTTTGCTAGTCTGCTGGGAGAGAGAAGGAGAGGGAGTTATAGGAGCCCCTTTGGATATTTATGGATCGGAGGCGCAACCTTGCCAAAAGATGAACGCAACGAGAGAGAAATTCCCCAAAACGCGACTGGGGAATCGCTAGCTAACTGCCTCGCTCCATTTTGGGTCCAGGATTCCGAACCCATATGCAAAAGTGCCCTAAATGCGGACAGGCAGGAGGGAAGAGGTCTGAGGAAGGGGTTACAAAATGCGAAAAAAAAAGCAGGGAGCAGGGGTTCCGGGGATGCCGGGCAGCATATGTGTGCGAGTGGCGAACTGCCGACTGCAAATGGAGCACATAAATTATATTCCATTCGATGATATTTGCGTTTTGCTGCTCTTTATTTAAAAAGAAGCAGCAGCGCTCTTGGCCGAGGGCCCAAGCTGAAATTCTGTGGGTTCACTGGGTAGCAGAAGGTATGATGGGGTCAAGAGAATGAGGGTTAAGATAGGGCTTAGATATTGATATAACATAAGCATTATTAAATGACTGGAAATATTGATAAAACATTGGGCATTATTATAAAATTGGAGCAGGAATTATAGTCTTATTCAGAAGATTGCAAGTATTTCTTCTTCTTAGCAACATCAACAGCCGCATCGATCTAGGCATGTCCGTTTTTCCGTTTCCACGCGTATCCTTTAGCTTCAGATATATCTGGTTGAAACATTGTCAATTATTTATTCTTCTTCTATTAGAATCAACAGCAGAGTCGATCTAGCAATGTCCGTTTACCCTTTCGTTTGTCCGTTCGCTTGTCCGTTTGTTTGCTTGTTCGCTTCAGTCAGTTCGTTTTCTGTTCATAAGCGCCTTCCTCAGTTTAAGATATATCTGAATACATCTTTACCAAGTATCTTATTAGCATCAACAGCCGAGTCAATCTAGCTATGTCCCTCCGTCTGTCCGTTTCTACTAGTCTTTGTTTTTTAAAGCTATCCTGATGAAATGTTGTTAAAAAAGGGTTAATTTTTATGCTTTTTAAAATGCTTTTAAGATCTTTTTGCATATGATATTTCTCCCAAAATATATATATCCCATAATCCATAAGCAGAATTTCCTAGGTATTTCGTAGTTGTTACTCCCCCTCAACATCGCACTCTTACTTGTTAAGTTTTCAACTCTGGCGCAGTCAGCAATTTGCTTTGGCCATATTTTTCCAGTTCTCCAGACTACACACATGCATTTTAATGCCCTCAGCTCGACGGGTTTTTTCGCTTCTTTTCTATTTGCTTTCGACATTTGAAATGTGCCTTTGACTTTGCGACTGCTGCTCCACGTTGGCAGTCCCGGAGTCCGGACTTCAAGCCCGGTCCGAGTTCAAATTAAAGGATTCGAGGCTCGACCGCAACCCATTTATCGAGTGGAGCGTTTCGGCTTGGCCGCTTTTTTCTATCTCTAAAGTAAATGCGCCATAATTTATGGGGACGCGGCCATTAAAATATATGTACCTATATAAATACGTAGCGGTATATATCTCTATATGTGTGTATGTGGGATATATGTATGCAGTGTGTCCTGGCATTTTATGCTGCCCGCTTATGGGCCATTTGTTATGCGGAGGCCTTTAATTTATTTTTATCTTTGGCTGCTAATTGCAGTTCTCAGCAATTGATTTAAATTATCTACCAAATGCGCATGCATGCCGTTCGCTCTTTTATTTATTTCCATATGAATATTTCATAAATTTACGGTCGCGATTGGGTTAACCAATGTTGAAAAACTTTGCCATTAAGCTGGCCATAAACAAAAACAAAAAACAAACTACAAATTATAGCAATTGAAGAAAAAAACAAAAAAAAAAGCCACTGAAGGGATGCATAAAAAATCAAGTTTATTAAAAAGTCTGTCAGTGGCATATGGGCGAGCTTTTATTGTTGTCACTGTGTGTCGGCATAAAAGATGCATAAACAAATACATAAATTAAAATTAATGCGCGCAGCCCACCTAGATGGATTTATGGCCAACAGCCAACGACCAGATCCATTTAAACCAATACCAATTAAATAATCAAATATTTTCCCTCGCCAAGTTAAGCCCAGTAAACGGGCTGGAAAATGTTTCTCTTATAAACACAAACTCGCAGTCCCGAGACCATTAGCGACACATACTTACACCAGAGCAAGTTGTCGGCCATAATGACCAGTGAATTAAGCATTTAATTTATTAACAAACAGCTTTCCGCCATCTCTGCTTGCAACAAACAGACAGAACACTCCGGCGTTTGCTTTGCATTAAGAATTAACCAGTTGGGTTTGATGGGGCAGCCTTTATCAGTGGCAGACAACTCAACTTTTAATAGTTTAAAAGCCCGGATCGCAGCGAGGGGGGAAGTGGTGGTGGCGGAGACAGCCCGACGAAATAAACTACAGAAAATATAATACACATGGGGAAATTAGGGGAAGTTAATAGAATAAACTGCTGGAATAATAAGAAAGAAATTATTCCCTATAGTGAAAATCCAGAAAGATTATTTCTGTATTTCTTACCAATTTGTTATTATATTTCCTAGATAATAATTAATTTATAAAAGGCGTAATCGATATACTACATCGATATATGTGGAAGTCAATAAATATATCGATTTTATAGAGTTGCGATATATGCGCCACAAATAGATATTCTGCTTGATATATCGAACTATTATTGTCGATAACAATTTAAAATATAGAATATATTAAAATTGGTTTTAAGGATGTTCTAAATATACATAGTTGATAAAAGTCGATAAATTAAAAGCATTGGCGGATATTTGTTCGATAATATCGCTGATATAGATATCTGAAAAGTAAATATTTCTCAATATTTCAAATCAAAACCCCACAATTTTCTAGATCTATATTTATATCGATATCTGATTTCAGATTTCTCCTCTCGATATACATCCATAATTCTCTTATACATATTCTTTCTCAGTGTAAGAGCAATTTAAGGCTGTTGAGTCAGAGACTCGCCAAAGATAAAATGCATCACAAATATGGAAATTACTTCTTCGCTCGGCCAGGGAAACAAATTGCACTAAATTGATAATTAGATGGGAAACGCTGGGTGGGAAGTGGGCCAGCGCAATTACGCCCTCGAAGACGAGCTGTCTTCATTGGCTTCAGACAGAGATTCGGAGATGCAGAGACCCAGAGATGTGCCCAAACCGAAACATAAACGGAAAATTCTTAAGAACTAAGCGCTTAAATCGGCCCACATTCCGGGACTTTAGTATTCGGTTTCCTCCCATTTCCCTAACTGTGAACCCACTTCCTCCAGCCAGCCCATAACGGCTTCCTGCACCCACTTAACTCCACTCGACGCCGCTCTGACCCCGAGTTGCAAGTGGCCAACTTACCCAGTTGGCTAATACAGCCAAGTCCCGGGAACCGGGTCCTTTTATTACGAACGCTTCCGCTGTCGGCCTGTCAATTTATGACTTTTGAGTACGCATCCATATATCATTATAATTGTCAATAATCGTTCGATTTATTTATATTTTCTCATATGTGCCCTGACATTTTATGGCCATTTGCCGGGGCTCGTAAAACTGCGACATTCTTTTTTATTGCTCCGCCCGGCCAGCGGCGTCCCCTCTATAAATCATGCGAAAATATGAGAGCAAAAGTATTGCATTGTTGTACACAAGACGTGGCCGGCCTCAGAATTTTATTAGGCATAACTTCTTCCTGCATTTGCATAAGTACGCAGGCCGGGGCTCAAATGCCGCTTGTCAGGCCTTGGCTTGGCTCAGATCAAAGGCCGTTATCAATATTTAAAAGCCAGCGAGTCAAGGTCACAGGGGCCCAGGCAGGAAAGTAAAAAGCGAAGCGTAGCGAAGCGGGAGAGGACAGGCAACGGAGGACAGGACGGGACAGGACAAGGCAGGGAAAATTATAAAAATAAAGCGGGCTTTGTGGCATCTCTCCGACCCAAACTAGCTAACTGTCAGCGGGCTTAACTTTACAACGTTGCATGAATAAAAATTTAAATAATTTATAAAATTTGTTACTTATGGCGCCCGGCGCACAAACAGCCCCCGGGCAGCCGCCAGTAAATATGGCGAAAACAATGTGAGCTTCCTGTTGAAACCGAACCGAAACGGTGGCGTATGCGTAATGCGAAGTGCCGGTAAACGCGGGCACGGAGATTTCCAAGACGGATGCGGAGGCGGAGGCGGGCAGAGAGCTTAAGCTCACGGAAGTCGTTGGCGGGTTCCTGGCTCTGTGCCTCTGCCTCTGCCGCTTTCCCAGCCCCTGCCCCAGCGCCGCTTTGTGTTTTATTTTTAACGAATTTTTATGATGTCTATGGCAAGGGCAGACATTCTTTGTGCCGCCGCCGTCGCCGCCGCCTTGGTACATTAAAAAGCGTCTACTGGGTCCTGTTCGCTCGTCCTACTTCCTCCCTCCTCCTGCACATCCTGCATATTTTAGTGTGTAGTGCCGAGTGGCGTAATTCCCGGTGTTGTGTCTGTAGGCACCGTTAATAGCGCGGGTTTTATGCTAAATGGAAATTTTCAGCGCGCAATTTGGGAGTGGAACGTCGTCGCCTCGGAACCTCGAAAATCCCTACACCTGAGCTTATTGATTTGTCGCCAAAATCCTCGCCTCCTAGCCCAGCCCACGCGGCGTATGTGTAATCCCATTGACTTGAGCCTGCCGCCTGGCTGCCTTATTTTTGCGTAATTTAATAACTTTGTTTAACATAATTGACAATTGAAGCGGCGACATTGCCGTTTATGGGCGGTTTAATGCCTGCCATCGATAAGTCTAAGCCGACGCCTAAAAAGTGTAATGAACTTTGAAATTTGATAAATAACTGAACTGAACAATCTGGCTGGCAAGCTAAGGCACAGGCACAGAAAAAAAACCAACAGACAGTCAAGGGGAAAAATCCCTGTAGAAAACCGTATGTTTAAAAGGTAGATTCGGCGTGATTCGGTTTTTATAAATATGGGTTTGTTAGGCTTTTTAGCTCTTAATTTAAGGGTCTTGATTAAAATTTAGTTAAGTATTTTTTGCAATAAGCTCATATTATCTTTAAAAAAAAATTATCAAAAAGCTATACATATATTTAGAACACATTCTCTTCAAGTTAATAATTAATTTGTGTCTGAATTATATAAATCTCTGCATTTTTTAAATATATTCTTCATAGATAACTTGTATGAATTAAATATGCTTAAATATTTTTCCATATTCCCCTTTTCTTAGCTTTTGCCCAATTATTTTCTCCATGTGTTCCCAGAAATTGCCACATTTAAAAGTGAAACAATGAACCTTTGCCGGTTTAAATGTTTTAAGTAGCCAAATTGTCAGGGTCTGTCCAAAAATTCAAACTCATTTAATATTTAAATAGCTCTAGAGCGTTTTGCCAAAATTGTTATGAATTTTCCCACGCACACACGGGCACACACACACACACACACTCGCTGGAGAGCGTCATAAAATTTTAATTAGTCGCCTGTGCATATACGACGCATGCCGGCAATTTGAACTCTTTGAAAAGTTTCGCCGGCACACAGTGCGTATGCGTTATTCATATGTATAAGATATGAGACATGGAATTGCGGCTGTCGCTCGACAGTCCTTTTTTTTCCGCCCGTTCGAAGCTCTCTCACTCTCTCTCTTTCGAGTCTCTCGTGTGCAGTCAGTCAAATTGCAGCGGAGATCCTGAAGGGGAACGGGAGTCGATCCAAACCGAACAGAGAGGAGCGAAGAGGAGCAGAGAGGAGCGCCTCCTTTACGCAAATGACAAACTGACGTACGTGACATTTATGCGAATTGGCAGTCGTTGGCAATAGCATAAATTCATGCATGTGTGGGTATGGGCCCGCACACATAAAATGTATGTCAGCTGCATACATTATGTGCGTATTTATATGCTGGTTACAGGGCCATATAAAATTTGTGCCTGGCAAAATGATTTTTCTATGGTGCATTTGCTAAATGCTTAAGTGCATCTGGGAGCTGGCAAAGTATCTCGCTGTGAATGGGGGGATGGGGATGGGGATGTCAAGGCTGCTTCGCTGCCTTCGCTGCTCTCTCTGATTGTATTAAAGTGTCATTTAAGGGGGTGCCAACGCCCACACTCCCTCTCTCTCTTGGCGAATTCCGGGCAAATTTAAATTTCAAATAAGCGGCGGCCGAAATAAACTTTCGCAAATTGAGCGACAAACGGTTGGGGCTTCTGCCCTCATGTTATCTATCCTTTTTACCTTTTACATTTCACATTTACCTGGCAATTTGACAACGAACCTCGGCTGGAAGTCAGCCCCGGAGCTGCTGGGCTGTCGTTTCATTAAAATGTAATGAAACCCTTCGATCGATTGCGCATAAAAATGTTTGCTATAAAATTTTAAATACACCAATACCAATTCGCATCAGCATCAGGCTGTCTCTCTGTCTGTCTGAATGTCTCTCGTCCCCCGTGTGTGTGTGTGTGTTTGTGTGTTTGCAATAAAATGAAGTTGAACAAATCGCATAATAAAAAGAAGATACACAAAAAGCACCAGCGGGAGAGGGGCTGAGGGGCTGCTGCCTGAGGTTCGAGGGCTTCAGCAATTTTTGGGTATACGCCATAAAATTTTCGCCAAATGTCGTTTGATACGAACACGCTTATCACACACACAGGACACACACAGCACACAACACACGACACACTTGCCAGCTCCGTGTACAACCCTCGCGCGCACACAAACACATTATGAAGTCGTAATAATGTGTCTGTGTGCATGTCCTGGGTGAGTGTGTATGTGTGTGTGTTGCCTGTGTGTTTGTGTTGGTAATGTAAACGTTGCTCTCATGTAAAAAGGACACGCAAAACCGCGCAACAAATATAAACATATCGAACACAACGAGGCAGCAGCAGCAGCAGCAGCGGCGGCAGCAACAGTGAAAGCAACAACTACAATGACAGCGCCAGCAATAATAACCCCATCACGTATACGCCGCGTTGTGCGGCTGCCTTACACGTGTGTAAGTCCTGGGTCCTGGGCGCTGGGGTGCCCCTGACTCCGAGCCCGAGCCCTCGGCTACGGGCCGCGACTCGCCTTTGATAAAATGACATTAAGAAGTCGTGACAATGCCACTAACTGAACCAAAGAGGACGCCGCCACCCGTTGCCGCAGCCAGTCAGCCCGTCCGTCCGTCCGTCCGACAGACAGTCAGCCGTCAGCTGGAGCAACACCCGCAACTTGACA
The DNA here is from genome assembly GCA_018874675.1 of Drosophila baimaii. NCBI lineage: Eukaryota > Metazoa > Arthropoda > Insecta > Diptera > Drosophilidae > Drosophila > Drosophila baimaii. The sequence goes on along the minus strand of JAEIIU010045035.1, from coordinate 45,614 downwards.
GGCGGCCAGGGACAGTGGGACAAATAGTATCAAGAATCCTGTAAGGATAGGTATGGTTTCCCGTGTTTTCTAAACTCGAAATGCCTTTAAATTGAAGGGAAAAATAATGATTGTTGATATATAAATATTACTTAATTTTTATTAATAAGAAATATAAATAAAAGGTGATTTAAATAAATTTTAAGACATGCCATAGTCTTACAAAGACTTAATAAATAAAGTACCTGTATTCAATTTAGGTATGACTTTCCCAATAGACTATTCCCCTTGAACCCACTGTCCAAGCACTCTCACTCATATGGGCTCCGCCTGGCAGCGGAACTCCTATGCCAAGCAGCCCAAAAACCATCCCGTTCCAGTCGCTCTCCGGGTCTATCTGCATTGTAATGTCCTCGGAGATATGGCAAAGCGGCGATTCCACTCGAAATAAACTTCACCGCGCCGTGTGTACTCCCGTTGTACAGTTGTGTCAACAAAGCGAACGTGCCAATGTGCACATTAGGAGGAGTTCCTCCGCCAGGACCCAGGAGCAGGAGAAGAAAATTAAATAGAATTTGTATGGCAGCACCCGCCGAAAAATGTTGTGGTCGCCGGTTGGCTGTTGCCTGTTGGCTGTTGGCTGTTGTCCTGGCATAAAATTGAATTTGTCTAATGACAAGTTGTGGCCCCATTCGGTGTGCGTCCCGGGTTCTATGGTGCTCGCCCCGCCAGTCAGTGTCACTCTAATGGCCAACTACTGCGTACAGGGCACAATAACTGTTTGGCTAACGTGCGGCCGTTAGGAGCAACAGCCGTGAGCTACAGGTAACCAGGCATCCATTCCGAGGGGGCGGAGGTACAGGACAGGTGCCATGGGAACACGCTCGGCGAGGTACAGGACACACATTCGGCGAGTACCAAAAAGTAATGGCATTTTAATTGTGGCCTAGTTGAACCACTTACTTGAATTGTGTTGTTCGTGAGTCCTGCTGAATTTACTCGAATATTTCCGGTGGAGAGTTTGGGCTGCTCCTGGTTAAAGTTCTAAAATGTTGAATGGTCTTTGTGGTCTGCTCGAAAGTATCCTGTTACCCCCACAAAGCCTCGCCTGGCTGTGCTGTCAATTGCTTGGCACCTTCTCGAATGGCTTGTCAAAACGAAATATGAAATTCGAGCAGATTTCGGTGAATTTTGTGACCCTGTCGGCCATTAAAACTTCACACAGTGAGAGAAAATAATAGGAGAAGTAATTAAGTGATGTAGAAAATACATTTTAAAACTCCTTTAATAAAACTTTAGCAACGCAGATAGTGGAAATGGTTCAGAAGGTAGCCAGTCTTTTTCTTTAGTAACCTTTGCTGTTATCTATCTGGTTTCCAATGAGGTTACTATCACTAGGTCATGGCACTACCTTCTGTGAAAAAAGGCTACAGCTCAGTCCTTTCACTCGACTTCACACCCTGTTCAAGTGCTGCCAATACCGTGCCTCCGTTTTGTTCCGTGTACCCGGCAACAAAGAAAACTCATGGCGCACAAGTGTGTGTTTGGGGCAGTCGAGATTCCCTGACACAGATACCCGTGGTTTCTGGCAGCCAGTTGGCCATTGGACGGCCCACCCCTCCCAGCCCAACCCAGCCTGCTGCCACCCATCATAGCCTCATAGCGGTATGCATGCCTGAGCACCGGAGTCCTGGGCAGGTTCGAAAATTGTATGAATATGAAAGTGATGAAAACTCGACGATAACGTGCCAAGGTCGTTTCCGGCCGCGTGCATATGAACACAGTGCCCAGTACTCGGGCCCGAACTCCCGGCCAGGAACAATGCAATGCGGTTAGCTGCTGTTGGCCAACCCACTGGTGGCCCCCAGTGAGTGGTCTTTAAGTAAAACCCACTTTGCGGGTTGGCCACAAAGAAAAAGTTGCCACAGAACGGACGCTCGTCGGCAATTTCAATTTTGTTCTAAGCACCTTTGACTGATGGCCGGGTTTTTGGGGGATTCGGTTGGGTTTCTGGGTGATTATTGAGTTGTTGCCGATAAGCCTGGGCTCTGGTAATGAGGCACTGGCTCGGGCTCGGGCTCTGGCTCTGCCTCCGACTGTGGCTCCTTCATCAGGCAACACTTCAAAGGGCTAATCAGAGCTGGCACTGGCCTGAAATTCAAAACGAACGACCACCCGACCCCAAAGACCATTGTCTGGGCACTCGAAGAACCTGCACGAAAATATTTAATTACCACGGAGAGTCAAAATTAATTATGACAGCTGTCAGTTGAGTGTGCGGAGTCCGAGACTGAGTCTGGCGGATGAAGCCGACTGGCAGGCCCAAATGGATGGATTCCAGCGACAATGACCGCCTCGAATGGAGGAGAGCTGGAGATGATGAAATGGGTCAGGCATACCAAAAGTGACAACTGCTCGACTGGAAGAAATGTTAACTGGCGAGCAGCAACCACGCCGCGGCGTGGGCAGTCCAAACAGGTTGTATCTGAAGAATAACAGATACAAAATTATGTATAACTTAGTCAGAACTTAATCTTAATCTTCTTAGAAATTATTAAACTCTGTTAAATGCAGGAAAATAGAAAAAGAAAGCTCTTAGATATTATATTAAATTGTTGTTAAAACTATTTTAGTTCCATTTAGGCCTCTGAACAAGTTTAATCAGCAAGTTAAATGCTCAATTATTGAACTAAACCTAATAGTTTAGTAGTGAAACCAGGTCAATTTAGCCCGACCTTCTGCCACTGCCTGCTCCAAGCTGACGGCAACAATCCATCTGTCAGATAGACCATTCATAGCGCATTTGCAGCCCAGATTATGTGCCATTCTCTGCGCCCAATTGTCGTGCATAATATCGAAATATGTTTGCTGATAAGCTCGGACTGGCCCTCGGCTATATGTATGTCCCACTGAGTGTCCAAATGTCCGTGAGTCGCCGCTTAGTTGGACAGCCAAATGGCAATTAACGCGCCAAGTCAAATGCAACTGTTCGCTTAGGGGTGGAGTATCTGTATCTATCTATATATATCTATATATATGACACACACACACACACACTAGGCTGGCTTATGGGGAGTCCAGAATAACCAGGAATGTGTGCTGTGCTGGGCCTCTCAACGAAATTAAGTCATTATTTTAATACGCGGCGTCACTTGGCCGTCGTCGTTGCTCGCTGGCTTGATATATGAGCGATGTTTTGTATGCATAATTTCATTATAATGTACTACGCACTCTGCTCTTGGGTGTGGGTGCTGGACACACTCACTGCATATACATATATACATATATATATGTATATATTGTATAATATGCTTGGAGAATGGTGGCTGTCCGCACGGCTGGCCGGCGATTATAAATGGATGTCTGTTAAGTGCGCAAATCGCCAGCGAGGCGTGGGCGAGCTCGGCTCAATTCAGCTCAGTTCGGTTGAGTTGGAATTGTTTCGATGATGGTTTCAGATACTTGGGCATGTGCCACGCCCACACAGGCGAAGTGCAAGGCAGCTGCAATGCGGGTGCGTGTGTGTGCATCCCTTGCTGTCATTCAGGCTTCCGTTTAGAGGAAGATCTTCGCGGGCATTTGTCGCCAGCTGACCTTAGGATCTGTGTAGGTACTGCAGACACTGAGGGAAAATCTACTACAGTTACAGATAATTTTTGATCAATTAAAATATATTTAAATATACTTAAATACCTTTTAAAGAATACTTTTAATATAATAAAATCTAGCTGCATATATTTCAATCAGAGAAAGTGAATTAACGAACTCCAGCTTGGTTCGGACAATGGAAACGCCACAAAAAGATAACCCAGAACTATGACTAATGTTGATGATCATTTTTCTCTGTGTTTTCCCTTAATTTTCCCCCCAACTTCCCTCCCCATTTCCCCTTGGTTTCCTCCAGCGCCCACGCATTGCTCAATTAAAGGCCGAACGTAGGCCCGCGCGCCGTCGTCTACCTGTCTCTGCGTTTTGTGCGTAATTATGATAAGAAAAGGTTTTACTTAGGCCAACTCCTCCACCGAGGTCTCCCTCCCTGTCCCAACCGAACCTTTTGCCAGCCTATTATTTTCGTTGACTACCGTTCCCCGTGTTCTTTCTGTTGTTATAATGATAAACTACCTCCTTTCGCTGGCGTACTTGGCTTTTGTTGTTTTTGTTTGAATTTGACATGGTAATTAACCCGCAACGCTCAACTTTGCCCAACAAACTCGACTCTGAACTTCTGTGGCCCAGGTGTGTGTGTGTGTTGGTGTGTGCGTGTGTATCTGTGTGAGCCGCCTGTCTCGGCCATATGTGCGTGAGTGAGTGTGCGCCCGTCTTCTTCCTTTAATTAATCAAATACCGGGGCTCAATTTTGTTAATTTCGCTTGTGACACTAAAAAATTGCCTTGGCTTAATGATTTAAATAATTTGACAATCTATAAAAATTAGCGATAACAATTTAGAGGCGAATTTGGTAGTAGACAGCCCCACAAAAGGCAAAATAGCCAATCATATTAAGCGGAATGCCTTATGGGCTGAACATATAGTAAACATGGCTATTGAACACTCTTTATGGACGGAATTACTGGTCTTTTTAAGTAAATGTTTTGTGTCATTTATGGACAGGTACAAAAATGTATTAATTAGTAAATTTAGAAGCTAATGTTTACTTCCAAATGGACACACAAATTGGAATTAACTCTTATAATATTTGTATTTCGAATGTACTATTTATATAAATCACCATAATAATCAAAATAATATTATATATTTTAAATATTATATATACACTTATATAGATACGTACATATTTAAAGAAATAATAATTCGTGTTCCAACTCTATCTCTGAACGAAAAGTTATCTAAAAAGCCTTACCCTGAAGATACAATTTTAATTCAAATCACATCGTCGCCGCATAATAACCGGCAATACTATAAAGCATAATTTAATGAATTAATGGACCAAATTCGTATTCAACGGCCAGCTCTACGCTCAGCGTGGGCAACTGATTTCCACTTGTGATATTTAAATCGCCGAGAACGAGAACGAAACCAGAGCCCCGCCGGAGAACAGCCGAAATAGATACAGATACAGAAACAGATACGGATACCAGATACAGCGGGGATATAGCGACAACAATGTTGATTTTATTAATTGGATTTGCGCTCAGGGATTTTTCGAAAGTGTTATATTGTTTGTCGTGCTGTTTGTATTACGAATTTGATTAATATTTGTCGGGGTCGCGGTGAACCTGTCGCCGTTTGTGTGCCTGTCACGCCGCCGCCTGCTAAACAAATAAAATTTTAATTTTTCTACCACGGGGGGTCAATTTTGTTTCAATTTGGTCGTGTTTGTTAGCCAAGCTCCCCATTGGCCCCCTCCTGACTTATGCATGCCCGTCTTGGACACGGCGCCATTTGGCTTCTCCAAGTGGAGATGAGTTAGGATGGGTTTGGGCACTCGCCGATGCATCTCTGATTTTATTGAGGTGTCACCCAGGCGGGTTTGTTGAAAAATTGAATTCGAATTGGAATTGAGTCTTTCGGGCCGGACGGACCCCTTGGAATATGGTTTATTTTTTGTTTTTATGGAGCACTCCCAGCCAGGGTCGTTCGGCGAGGCGCCGAAATCGTAATCAAAGCATAAAAGACTTGTAAAAAACAGCGTTCTGGAAAATGGAAAATGACGTTGGGACCGTTTTAATTGCTCTCCCTCTCTCTGGTAAGAAAGAACTGGAGATGAAAAGCGAAGAAACGAGAAGAAAAGCAGACGACAGCAATTATCAATTGTGTTCCTCGGGATGTGCCATAAATTCCTGAGCACAATAAACCACTTTATTTATGATTCCATGCTGATTCCTGGCTGGGGATTCCGGCTCCCATAATTCCCCCAGTTGCGCGGCTCGTGATCGCAGGAGGAAGGCCTGAGGAGCTGCAGGCATGGTTGCTTCAGGCCAAAATCCACTGATGAAACCCGATAGGTGCAGTCCACGAAACATTTTCCCGAACCCAGCCAACTGGCCCCGACATAAATGAATAACAAATTTAAAACAAATATATTTCTGTTCGAATCCGCACGACCCATCATCAATCACGGCCCAAGCCGAAAGTATTTTCTGTCTCTCCGCGTTTTGTGTCATTCCCAGGTCTCCGTTCATAATTATTTGGGCTTTTTCCCCCCATCTCCCCTCTCCACTGTGCCTCTGCCCCTGCCCCGCTGCGGCACTGCTTCGTTTTAATTATTTGCCTGACTTGCAGAGGCATAAATATTCGAATAAAGCTCTGTGGCTTTTTGGCACGCGATGTGGCCTGGCTTTTAGTCCGCCTTTAGCCCGTTCATCGTTTTGTATTTTTTTTTTCTTTTCCACAAATGTCAAGCCCTTTGCCTAGATATTGGGTCAATATGCCAGTTGTTTGCATGCTTTCGTGTGGCCCGAGACATGCATTAATTATGTAGATAACCGACGACTATGACTGCGACTATGGCTGCGACTTTGACTGCGACTGCGACTGGGACGGGGACTGCGACTGCACGGTTCCCCAAAAAGAAACCCCAAATCCAATCCAAGCCAGTTGCCCCCAATGAAATCATATGCAGAACGGGTGACCCAAACACACATGGTTGGATGCCCGATGACTGGGTACATGGAGAAAATATTTTTCATATATTTTATTAAAGAAATAATGGGAAAATATAAATATCCTGATCAATAAAAGGTGTATTGTATTATCATGTACATTTTAAAATATTTATTCTTTACTTTACTGTCGCAATGGATTTTTTTATAAAGAAAATGTTTATTTAACTAAGTAAATTCTATCAATTTCTAATATCAATATCTCCATTTGTATTTCAATGCAGCTCTTATGATTTTATTTTATTCAGCTTTTATAAGGTTATTATGAAATATATATATATTAGTCTTTTCCCGATATTATTTTAAAAGTTTGAAGTCAAGCAATTAAAGTTAATTAAGTAATTATGGAAATGATCTATGACCTTTATGTATATGAAGAAATGTTTCACTTGATTCAGATCTTTGCGAATATTAATACAATAAAAATAATTGCTTTACAACTTATCAGCATTTAATCAGAGACTTTTGAAAATATTACAATTCTCATAGAGTTGGAAAAAATCGATTTCAACATCGATATAAACAGGAAGAGAGAAATACTTTAAGTTGCAATTTAAGGCAAAATAAATCTGTGAAGTTTTTTTGTATATATATAAATAACTCTATGATTTTATAATTAAGTTTAACTAAAAGAATTATAAATTCAGCCTGTTATATTTATAATTAATTTCTTTATAAGCAATTTATTTAAATCTCTTTGGTTTAAAAAAGCTAACATTTGTTTTCTTTGATTCAATCCATAATTTTTCGAAAAGTTGTATGCCATAGGAATCGCTTTTTTCAGTTCTAAATACTTCTACTATTCTAAAATATCTTCACAAGTAGTTATTGCATTTACATCTAATTTATAATAACAATTTGTAATACAAATCTGATCTTAAAGTAAAATCCTATATACTTTTTCACAGTGCATATATTTGTTTAAGTATTTATTCTGCTTTTAGATCGTTTAGGTGTCGGGCATTTTGTGGCACTGCGGCACGTCAGATTCGAAAGTTCAGCGGCTTGAGCCGAGAACCCGAAGGTGTTGCACCCAGAAATACACACACACACATACACACCTACAAATTGCCAAATCATGATCTGGCAAATGTCACTTTGGACCCGATTTCGGACCAGAGTGAAGTGCAGTTGCTGCCAAAATCCTAAACCACACGGAGTGCGACACAAACACGGCTTTTATTAATTACCTCGAACATAAACAGCCGTTGTATCTACATTTGTTAAGCAAATAAATTATTAAGTTATCTCTTCTCAGCTCCGGCGGGTTAGGGGATATTTATGTGACTGCAACGCCATGTTTTATGCAAATCCAATGCCTGAATTATGTTTTCATTTTGTGTGTGAGCCTAATGCCGAGATTGAGATTTTTCCCCCCAAAAAACCGACCAGGAAATTTATATATGCAGGTTGATGCTTTGTTTTCCCATAAATAAAGTGAAAATTATTTGAATATTTTTCACTTTCCAATCGGGGGGCCTTCGAGAAACCTGCTTGGAAGTGATAACGTTTCACTTTGGAAATGAAAATGAAACTGCAAGCGATGATGTTGATGTGGTTTTTATTGTAACACCTTGGTCGGGGCTCTTTCTGGTTCTCCGCCTAATTTTATTTTAAATAATAAGTAGTGTTTCGCTTAAGGTAACTTCTGATTATAATTTCAACCAAAAACAAACCTAATTAGCTCTGTTGTTTTTTTTTTTTGCTAATTCCTTAAGCGATGAAAGAGCAGAGTGTAAATCAAATTTTATCGCAGCGGAAGCTGTACATTAATCTCATGCCTGACGTAATTAGATTTTATGTTGGTTCTTTAGAGTTTTTTGTTGCCTGCGGTTGCCGCCTTGATTTTTATTCCCGAGCTGCGCTTAATTTTCTATCACATCCCACTGCGAGGCCATAAACAGAGACGAGCGAGCGAGTTGCCAGAGCAATTAAGCAAAAATCAGGGCCAAATCAAAGTGCATGGCAATTGTCGCAGAGTGGGGCTTAGGCGTGGATGAAGCCGGATTTTCCGGGATGGGAAATGGCAGCCGGGAGGAGAGAGAGGGAGACGAGACCCAACTGGAAGATTGCCATTAATTCGTGGCATCGCATTTAAAGCCGAGGCTGCCGGGTGGATTTTATGTTTATGCGAAGGCAACTATCGGGGAAAGCCCCGAGAGCGAAGGACGCACAATTCATTTTGGCATCAAGCAAAACAGAGCCAACAAAGTCAGAACGATTATCTTAATTTAATTGTCTTTTATTTATGTCAGTCCTGGCATTTATTTAGCCAAATGGATTTGCCGGCGAAACAACAAGCCTCTGCATATTTATGGGTCTGAAGAGGAGTCGAATCCCCGTGCCCCCCCTCCAAAAACCAGCGGGTGTGTGTGTGGTGTGTGTGCGTGTGTGAGAAACAGCCAACTGTCGCCTAAAGCCTACTACACTGGGGGAAATTTCATTAGGTTTGTTTACTTATACTAGAACTTCTAAGATAGTGTTAAAATAAATGTGGAAAATGGTATAGGTCTGAGGATATTAATAAGCTTGCTTAGTTAAAATTTCGACATACTTGTAGCATATTATTATATTATTTTTAAGAGTTTCCTTGTGGCTTAAACCAAGTTCAACACTATTCTTATTAATTTCAATTATTAGGTATACTTCCCTTGCTTTGAAGAGCTCTTTCCTTGGAGTGTAAGAGCTCTTCTTCACTGGCGAACTCGTAAATAAGCCTCGTGCGATAAACCGGCATTAGAAATTGACAAATTCAACCAACATCCTCCACATACTGCCGCCGTCTCGCATTGACTTATGTAAATTCCCCCCTGCCCCCCATGAACCCCAAAGCCCCCCTCATTTCGTCGCGTATTGTATTTCAATGCCCGCCAATAATCATAAAAACTAATTAATGTGCATCGCCGCCCGATTCTGTTACAAGTGCGTAGACGCCGCAGAACTTGGCTCGTATAATTAACGTCCCAAGTTTCGGAAAAGCCGGGTGGTAGGGAGGGGGAAAGAAAAGCTCTTGGCAACCCGATATGCCCTTTGCCATTTTCGTCGTTTGTTTTTGCTTATTTTGCGCTCGATTAGCAGATAGCCAGTGAAATTAGTAAATGAAGCTGCAATCTGAAAGACAATTTATTTTTTTGTTTTTTCTGGCTGGGTGTCCCTCTGTCCCACTGTCAAGATACGGACATATGGCGGAGTTGGAGTCCCCAAAAGTTTCCTTCTTGTCTACTTATGGCCATAATCAAATTGGTGGTCGTATCTGGGCTTTGGCCAAGCAAGCGTGATGAATCATTCGGCGAGTTGCAGGGCGGGGATTATTGTCCAAGGGAAAGGGAACCAAACAAATTAACACAAAATAAAAATAAAGTCGTAATGGCGGCAAGAGGAACTTTCTTTATGTGGGATTTTAATTAAATTATGGCTGCTTTCCTGGCAAAATCATTGATAAAGGCAGAACTTTTGTAGTTATGTATAGTCTGGAATGGGGTTTGAAAGGGATTCATAATGACTTTCATTTGCATTTAATAAGGGGAAGCCTTTTCAGATTAAAAATATGATAGAACGTACAATGTTAATCCCTGTTAATTATAATTAAATTTTACTTGCAATAAAATAACTGAAAGGGTAATAATTCCTAATAAAACAACACCACAAACTACTACAAAACCAGTCCGAATAAACATGGCTTAAATTATTGCCAGGATTCCAGCCTGTGTCCTGACACATCGATGGGTTTATTAGCCATATATATTTACTGCTACCAATTCCGAGAACCATCATCTTGAATGGCGGTCCCTGGGATTTCGGTCTGGGCTTACGTTTGATCTTCAATTTTCCAGGCCAACAACACGAGAGCCAATTAAAAAGCGGCCACAGGACACCGACCGGAAGCCAGGACGAGTCCTGCTTAGCATGCTTAGCGAGCATGGAGCCGGCGGAGAAGGACAATAATATATCTGTGAGCCCCCAGCCGGACAGACAGACAGACAGTTTTCCCCGTTTATTGGGGATTTTAATTTGAGGCAAACATGACAAAAACATCGATAACAATTTTCGGACATCTCGCCCCAGAAAAAAACAAAATAAAAGGGAAACCCAACTTCGAGACCCAACTGACGGCGGCTCCGGCGCGTGCTCGAACCCTCCCAAGGAGCCAGCCAAGACACCGTCCGAGTCTCTCGGCTGGAAGTCGAGATGTCAAAAAGAGAAAAATGTTTGACAAATAAACAGTTGCGAGCGGCCAAATTGCCTGCAGTTATTGTTTTGCCGTCTTGGAGCCGGAGCAGAACCTTCGTTTATGATGTCCCCGGGCACTTTTGACCTTTTTTTTTCAGCCAGGGAAAATCGCACGCATACACATTCTTTTTATCACATCATTTCCCCGGTACCTGTCAATGTTTTTTTGTGCCATTTGTGAAAAATAAAAGTGTGCCTGGCCGGGACCCCCCAGGCTGGTTACCCGTGGAACCCCCTGGAACCCCTCCACGGGGGGGTCACCAGTCATCTCGACCTGGTCTGACCTGTCGTTAGCTTATCTCGGGTCTACATCGCGCAAGGTGCTAATGTGACAGCTACTTTTACTCCGTCGCTCCGCTCATTAGTGGGGGACTCTGCAAATATTTCATAATTCATTTCCATTTCGACCTCAGAGTCCGCGGTCATTTGTTTGCAGCCTCGTCGTCACTTGCGGCTTCGATGATGATATATGGCCGGATCGAACTCCCTGACGAAATGCGAAAGGCGGCCAGCTGCCAAGTATTGGTAAATCTTCGTTGCGGGCAATTAAATGGTGATTTAATACAGGCCCCAAGATTAATATGCTAATTATTTTAAGTGGAAAGGTCGTAAATAATTTGGCAATCAGTGGGTTATTGCGGTTTTTCAAATATAATAAAGTGAGCTTAAGATTTAAGGCGGAAATGGAGGGGTTTTCACTTCAAGAAAATATAAGAATATAAAATATATAGAAGATATTTTCTTCTTTCCACAGATCTGTAATATAGTGAGTCATAACATGTTAAACTGCTTAAATTCCAGCAATTCCTCTCTCTCCCTAATAGAGTTAACAGTTCTTATAACAAAATTCCCCATAAAAGGCCTTCCTAACTTGATTTAGCTTCCGTTAATTTGTGGATTCGTATCGCCAGGAAAAGAACTGCTTATTGTCTGAGTTAATAAACGGTTAAGAGGGGACTGGGCCCAGTCTCCGTCCCAGTTCCAGTCCCAGTCTCCTTCTCCTTCTTAACCCTTTCGGCTCACCTCTTCATCAAGGGCGGCTGTGTAGTTGTCCTTTGGCAGCGACAAACTGAGCTTAAACTTTCTGGTTCTCTGGCTGGCAAATATGGCCCTTGGCCATAATTACTATATGTATGGCTGCCCCGGCTTCTGCGGCGGCGGCGTCTGCAGCATTTATAAGTTTATCGTCTGATTGCCGTCGTCCGTCGACCTGGACCTGGGACCGGATTGGATTGGTTTGGATTGGGACTGGACTGGCTGTGGAGGCTGCTGTGGTTGCGTGTCCTTTGTGCATTTAACGGCTCTTCGAAGGCCGAGGCAAGCGCAGGCCTGTGCCTATAAATTAACTAAATTGTTGCAAAATTGTTTGTGGAAACGATGAAATTATTATAAATTCCTGGCCAAGCCGAAAACGATCTAAGCGGAGTCAATAAACTGACACCGTCAGCGTCAGTTCATTTAATAAACATTAATGTGTGGCCTCCGCTGTTCGCGCTGGCTCGTTAATTTGTGAATAATTACACATAATTTGCTTAAAATAAGCCAACAGACAAATTTTTTCGCCTGCTAGCCGGGCGAGAAAAAGGGGAAAAAATAAAAAGGGAAAACCCCAAAACTCGAATTATTTATGCATACATATATATATACATATATCCCGGGGCCAAGATGGGGTTGCGGGAACGCCAAATTATGCATTACAAAGGCGGTTAAGTCCTCCAGGAAGCCGGCCATAACACCTCCGCCCAGACAGGCGGGCAGGAAGGCAGTCAGGCAGGCAAGTCAGACAGGACTCCGGGGCAGGACCATATTCATATGCATGTTGCCCCGATAATAATGATAAAGGAAAAGTTTGCCAGACAGCGCCGCCAGTGGGCTGGCCTCACCTTCGACTTGTGCAGCGGCCACAGGATACTCCTGCCTTGGAATCCTGGTGTGCGTGAAAGGACTCTCAGGTAATTACCGTGTTTGGGGTTGCTTTTTGGGTTCTTTTTTGAGGGGGTGGGAACTCTCCGTTCGGGATCGCTCTCTTTATGCATAAATTTGGGGCCAAGGAAGGCGCGTGCCAAATCAGTGTTTACACTTTTATTTGTTCTGCGGTTCTGGGTTGAAAAACGGGGAGTTCCCCGTTCCGGCTAAGGACATAACTTTTCCGCCCATTGCAGCGGGCAGGAGAAGGGCAGATATTTTTGAATAATGTCTAAATTAAAGCTCGATATTTGAGCGGGGTTAAAGTTGAAGTGTTAATAAACAGGGAAATTGTTAAAGGTTTAAAGGAAAGCACAATCTATAGAAATGAAACCAAACTAAACTTACTAAGATTGCTGAAAAAATTAATTTCTTATGTTCTGGCTGGCAGAAACGCCAAAAGAGTTCCGGAAGCCAACCCTTGGCAGGTCTTCATCCCCAAGAAAATAAAAAAATGCCTGTGGGGGAGTCAGGCGGTTGGGGAGAAGGAGGTCCCAGGTCCCAGGACAGTCGGGTGAATAGATGCCCTCGGAGAGGACTCTCCTGCAGCAATGCAAATTCGAATGGCATCTCCATTCGGTCTGGTTTGGTTTTGGGTTCCGTGCTCCGGGTTCCTGGCCGGGGGTTAGGGTTACCTGGCGAAAGGAGTTGCCAGCTAGAACCCACCCCCATGCGGGGGCTATAATTTGTGGGCTTTGCCTGCCTCGAGGGCGTCTTATTTATAGCGGGGCTTTAATATCAATGTAAGCCTGCCCCCGCTCCAAACCCGCTGCTTATTGATACAAGTTGGCTCTGACTTCCGGGCTTTTTATTTCCACCTGTTCTGTTTGGGCTTCGCTTTCGGTTCGGTTAAGTCTAAGTACCGCCGCCGAGTATATATATGTCTTGTATGGGCGCATTTTTGTGGTTATAATCGGATTTTATTGCAAATTAACGAGCCACCTCCCTGCCCGCCCGGGCGGAGTTTAACCACCCCGTTCTTGGCATCCTTCTTGGGTATAATATTTCAAGCACCCTGTAAGTCCTTCTCTGGCACTGTTGTCTTTAGCTTTGGTTATTTATACGATTTTTATTACCTTCATTCGGCCGATTCCCATTTCCATTACCTTTCCTCGGTTGTTAGGCAGGTGTGTGCTCCTCTCTCCCTCCCTGGCTCAACTCCCACATCCACTTCATTATCCTGGCAGCAAAGTTGCTCCTTGCCTTGGCTGCATTTATTATTATGTGAATTTTGGTATTTCTTCGATATTAATTTGTTGCTCCTGCCGCGTGTTCCTTTTAGTGGCCTCTCAATATTCATTAGTGCTTTGATTTGTTATGGTTTCCCCTGGTCCGAGGACCCTTTGATATCAGTTTTTGTGTTGTTTTTATTGCCACAAGTATTTTGATTACTGTGCAGAGCAGAGAGAGGAGGGTTCATTCCCCGGGATTGTCGGGATATCGGAGGGGGGGCCGCCTCGGTTATTACGCCTGAAAAAAGGCGACTCTACAACGAGTTGAACTAGTTTGGCTGCAGCTGCTAGACGTCGCGAGTTTTCATATTTTTCATGTTACTGGCCATGTTTTCCTTACACTGCCTTAACGGGTTGTCTTTGATTTTGTGAGGGCTTTGACATTTCAGTTAATAAGGTGTAAGAAACTACATAGATTTAGAGCTATAAAGGGGCTTGTTAAATGGGTTTTGTTACTACTTACAAAGGGAAAAAATCTCCGGTTATTTCTAAGAGAAGATTTTTTGACTAAATAGTTTAGTAAGAATTTAATTAAGCACATAATTGTAATCTTTATTGGTGGATTATTATAAGTAAAACCTATTATTTGAGTCATGGAATTAGTTATATTTCTTTTTTATCAGCTTCTTTAATTATTTATTATATTTCAACTTCCATATTTTATAGAGTATATCCCCATTCTTAATTTTTACCTTAAAAATGACCCCACGTTTTTTTTCGGTGGCCAGGCGTTGGTCGCTGTTGATTTTCTCATTTAATTACCGAACCAAATTTCCGACACTTTAAACGATGGCGGCATAAAATAATTGCAAGTGCTGAAAACATTAAGAAACCGGATTGCAGCCCCGTCTCAGGCTTCCAGCTTCAACTCGAGGCTGCTGCTGGGTCTTGGCTCCAGTTTCGGTTTCAGTTGCCCCGCCACATTGCCGCTCCGATCGTTGGGTTTTAGCCCGGCTTGGAGTGAGCCGCGCGACTTTCGTTTTCGTTTTTGCTGCTGCCAATTGTAATTGAATTTTGTGTTGTCGGCAAAGTGGCAACCGTCAGGCAACAGCAGCAGCAGCAGCAGCAGCAGAATGCCCAACAACCGACAGCAAAAAGGAAGCAATTTCAGGCTAAATTTAGTTTAAATGCCTACCCCTGCGCCCCCCTTTACCCACCCCCCTTGACTGTATGTCGTGGCTATATGGATGGCTATATGGCCATATAGCAGCAGTGCCTCCTGTTGTATGTGCTCGCTTTTAGAGTTGGCTGGAATTATGCTTACTTTGGAATTCAATTAACTTGAATTTGTTGCAGTGGCGCGACGTGATTTCATTTCCCTGCCTGCCCCTAGCCCCCCCTCCATCCAGATGCACTTTTCAAAGCTCCACTGCGGGTCGATGATTGTGCTTTATGGCAGCTAATGAGTGGCACATCCAGGGATCCATTGCTTGCAGCGTGGCTTATAGCAATTTTCAAGCAGGATCAAAGGCAGTATTTTGAGGTGGTAGCTATGTAGATTATATATATATATATATATATATATATCATAAATCATATCAAGAGTCTCGAAGAGAGTACGAAAAGAATATTAAGAGAGTCTCTCACTCTCAGTTGTGTCTGTTGCTTTGCTTCTGTTGTGACTATGCCTAACTGTAAACGAAATGACATAATTCTAAGCTCTCTCTCTCTCTGAAGGCTTAGCTTTACAGCACTCTCTTTACCTACCAAGTGTTGCTGTTGCAGACTTTACCTACGCAAAGAGAGCGCCATAAGGCTCACACACACATGCTTACATGATCAAAACTTTATTCCGCAAGCTAAGCCACGTCAACAGACCTAAAGCTGCTCTCCCACTTTAACAGAGAGAGAGAGAGAGCGGAGAGAGCAAGCCCATTGGAACCTTGGAGTAAAACAAGAACCGGGCGAGCTTTGATTGGAATACGTTCCATTTTGAACTTGAAATTAAACTCAGAAGATCCTGGCTTGGTAATGGAATTATATTCAGAAATCTTTTCTATATTTGTGGATATTTTTCATACATTAATAATCCCCACCACCACTTCAATAGTCCGTAATTTGAGGCCTGTTGAGTTCTCCTTTGGTGAGTGCATTGTAGCAACTATACATCACGTAGGCGAAGTTGCAGCTAGGCATCTTGTCTTTCGAATAAACTATGCGCGTGTGGCACAAGGATTCGACTTCAGCTATTTTCTCGGGTGAAAGCATCGTTCCCAATTTCTGCTTGAAGGCACCGGGAATAATCGCGTTGTTAGCGATTAACTCATCCTTTTCAAGGAAGCAGCGGTAGTAGCACCTCAGCTTAAGACTCGGGCTCGATTTTTTTTTCTCTTCCTTAAGCTCTTCCTTGCTCCATCCAGCATCCTTTAAGCAATGATCCTGCGTCACTCCGCCTTCCGTCTGTTTTATATATTGGAGAGTTAATAAAAAAAGTGTAGATAAATAAACTTAGGATACGCACGAGGGCTATTAGCAAGGATATTAGCAGAATCAGTAGGCGCAATGTGTTCATTTTAATGAAACTTCTGGTACTCGAAAAATATCCCCTTGTTTAATAGCATTTGTACTGGTCGGTTTTAGTCGCTTATGTAATCAATAATATCCATGACATTGCGGCTTAAGTTCCATATAGCTAAAGAAGGTTTATAAATATTTCTGATCAAGGTCTTCTAGTACCTATAAAATGTCATGCTTACTTAAATCTATAAAAAAAAGACTTATCCCTGCTTATTTTAATGTTATAGTTTAATATCCATGATGCTTCAGTATATTTATAGTGCAAATAATATTTGTCTTTCTTCTTTAATGTTAGGAGATAGAAATACAGATATAGAAATAGATATTACATTGGAAAAGAATCCAATAAGCAGAGACTCCTCCACTCTAATTGATGACCGAAAGGACTTCATTATACATTCAAATCCTAGTATACCGAAATCCCTGCATTCCACTGGAGGTTTTCCCATTTTCGGAAAATCTGCAAAGCCCGCAATCGAACTCAAACTCCAACTCCTGGCATGTAAGCCCGTAAAATGTAACTGCAAACACAGCCCCTGCTCTCCGACCAACCAACTCTCCACCCCCATGCAAATCCGGATCCCTCTCTAATCGGAGCATATGGCTGACGAGGGAAACGAGGAGTCGCAACCGAAACCGTTTGCTGTTGACGCTCGGGCTTAGAGCTCATTACAATTTTCAAGTACATTTGCGCTGATAGTTACACCGACGAGCCACTGCGTGTGTTCCCTGCAAACAGACACGAGCCCTCGAAACATATACTATGCAAATATCGCCCAGATACGGATAGCTCCACTTGACTGGCGGAGGAGGCAGAGGACCCTCCCGGGCACAAATGTCTGCTGACCATTAAATTCACTTCACTTCATTTAAATCTGAAGCATTGCCGGACGGACGAAAGAGAGCGGAGGACTCGGACTCGGACTCGGAGAGCCTGGCTGACATCCCAGGGCCATGCCTGTTGGTAAAAGTTTTTCAATAACACGAGAAATTCGCCGAGGAGCTGGATCCTGGCCTGGCTGCCTGGCTGACAACTGCAAATAATAGTTCGGCTCTCTCGGGGCATTGAAACATTTCTTTCGGGATGCCCTCACGGATGGGGAACTTGAGCTAAGACAGGGGAGTTGGCTAGTCTACTTAATATATCTTTAATATATACTATATATATATTCAGGACTTATACTGGGGAAGAAGAAACTCTTACCTTTCCTTATATATATTTTAATGTATAATCCTCATTGAGATTTTCTGTATAAGTGAAGTCCTTGGTCGACCTGCTGACTCTGCTACTTGGCCATAACTTTTATTCGGGCCAACGTTCGCTGACGCTGGCAACTTTCGATGGGCTCCCACTCGAAGGCCTTCCCATTTCACCACTCGAGCTTGGGCTTGTGGGGCATGTGCGAGGTGCCGGAGTGGTAGCCAGTGCCCATCGCCCCCTAATTTGCTTTGACTTTGATGCATTTAAACTAAAATGCAGCTGGGTCACACCGGTCCATTCGGTTTCGTTCGCCGAATCAGTTTCATTTGCGACGACGACCTGCATATGCTGGAATGCAAATTGCAGCTGCCGGCAGACGATGTCCTGACCGAAAACCGCAAAACCAAATTGATTTTGTCTGCTCAAGCCAGGACATGAGTCCTCTGTCCTGGCAGCTCAACTCAGCTGGATTGGCCCCGGTCCGGGTCTGGCGCCAATTTTCATTACGCATCTGGAGCACTGCTCATATGGCATTACGCATACGGCCCGTTGCCGTCGCCGGGCCGGACAATTGAGTTGCCGGCATTGTTTGGACACTGGGCAAGGGATGTATGCATGTAAACATAATCAGTATTTGCAAATACAGGAGTGCATCAGGACTGGGACGGGGATCTGGGTGGGCTGGGATTCCAGTGAGTAGAGGGAGGAAGTAGTGCTGGCCTGGGAGAGGTGTGCGGGTTATGGGATTATTCTCCGATTACGTACGAAATATTCCGGCGGCCAGTGTCGGTGATGTTTGATTATAATCAATCTAATCTAACCGAAATACCTCGTACTCAGCATAAATTCGGGGCGCACTCAGTGTATCTGCAAATTGGATTGCACGGCACAATTATGTAGCTGCTGCTCCTGTAATTTGGCCGGCGGTTTCTCGAGGTAGCAATTACCAAATGGCTTTGGCCTGGGCCCCCGAGATACGATCCGGGGACCAGCTGCTGCTGCTGCCTCATTGGCAAATAAAAACAGGCGGATGGATGCGATGACAAGTCGTCGGGCGACAATCGAGCTTATACAGATCCCGGGCACTCTCAATGGGGAACAAATGACAAATTTTTAATGCCTCACGAAACAAAACGCTGATAAGATCAGCGGCTGCCGCACAAACGAGACAAAGCGTATAAAAAAAAACGCCAAACAAAGCGCTGCGAATCCCAAAACCCGAAAGTAAAATAATAAAAAAAAAACAGAAACAAAACAAACCAACGGATGACAACGAGGATCTCAAGATCTCGACCCTCTGATTTGGGAATTAAACACGCGCGAATAGGAATCAATGAGGGACTACCTGCTCGCTGGGGATCGCAGCAGGGACCTGGATAAATGGTTCAAGGGACAGAGGACAGATGGATGGATGGCTGGAAGGATGGTTATTATGGCAGACAGACGGCGCACGGTCGAGCACACATTTGAGATTTTTGTCAACAGGATTGCCGGCTTCCCCCCCAACGAGTGCAGAAATAAAATTAGTAGAATACGCCGGCGAGCACTCAAGTCGCTAGAAAAGAAAAACATTTTGAAAGGACAAACACTCCACGCGGACGTCCAAATCATCCGGGGTAGTTGTCATCATTTGTTGATTTTCATTCCGCCTCGTTTCTGCTCCTTCGCAGGAGCGCAAGAGCGTTGCCTCGTAAAAAAATCCTTTAAGTGCACTCCAGAGCACAATGCACTCGCCGCGCCGAAGGAGCGAGGCTTTAGATCCAGATTCAGATTCAGGAAGAGAGGTTCCACCATCGACTGGGATTACACGGAGCGATGTGTATCGCAGGACCCTAGATTAGCAGATATATTTAAATCAGTGGTCCGCAGATGTTGCTGGCTTGCACTTTAATCCTGCCGAGAACTCGGATGTTGAGATACTAAGTTTGAGGATATTAAAGTTGCTTCCTTAAAGTGGAGTTTTAAAAACAAAGGTGTTCTTGGGAGATTGAGTTCTTGCCTTGCATTTGGTTTGTATTTATTCTCTGCTTAAAGGGCAATATATTATAATATTTAAACATTAATTCAAATAATTTTAATTATGAGTATAACTATAATAATACTTCGACTTTTCCCATTGCTGGCTAAATGAGATTCATTGCCAGCCGTCCTGCTCTTCCTTGTAATTTACAATTTCAAAGTCACGCTTCCTGCAAGTGACGATAAATTCGCACTACTTCGGGGTCCCGGGAAATGGAGGATAATGGATAATGGAGGGGATCGGCATCGCTGGCTTCGTGCACTTAGCGAAATTACAAGGCTGCTGCTGCCAGGACTTGTTGATTTCCGACCCGCTGCTTCTCAGCCGCTGGCTGGTCTAAATTTAGCTTTATTAAAAAATTAAGACACAGAGAGAGGAAAAACCAGAAGCCGGGCCAGTGGCAGACGGTTTCGGGGAGCCAAGACATGCGTGCGTCATGTGGCAGGGTCGCCCGGGTACCGACACTTACTTTAATTCCTAGGTGCCCGGCCGACCCGTGCCACATGCCTCTGCCGCGGCGCCTGATTAATTGTATTTCGGTTTTTTTCGAGTTATGAGCCTCCTCTGGACGAGCAGCACGCTAAATGAAGTGAAATTTTTCATCCACATTTAATTACGCTAATGATCCCGGGAGTAGGTTCTGCTCCAGGAGCAGTTGCTGCCACTTATTAATCAGAGGGCAGCACGCGTCCCGAAAAACTACTCTCTTCTCTCTCGTTCTTAGGATTTTCTTTATTTTCCGCAGGAGGAGTCTCGACCCCGACCCCGAGCCAGACATGATTACCCGCGCGCTGGTGCAGTGAAAAGTACACGAGTTGTAAGTCAAACTGACACTGAAGATTATGGTTTATGTCGACAAAGTTGACACGTTGTTTATCAAAAATGCAAGTCAAGGACTTTGTGTCCGCTGGAGTCGTGAGCCGGGCCAACAACAACAGCTACAACTTTGTGTGTTGACGGATGCCTGGCAAGTGCAAGACAAAGGCCCTGCCCGACTGGAACTGGATCTGGATCTCCTGGTGCATCCACTGGCATCCCCGACAGACACCCCACAAGGGGAAAAACAAACCGACAGATAAGCAGGGAATCTCCTTCCACGCGGGACTCACTGTACAGTACAGTGCGTGTGTCTTACAAACTGCCGCAATTAATTTGGTCTCTCCTCTCGCGGGGCGGAGCGGGGCGGTGTTGGTGGGAAACGATGTCGAGATAATGCCAGGTCTGAGTGCATTATGTTCTGCTTAAAGTCACTATAAATCAGGCATCCGATCTGCGTGCTCATGAGTGATTACTGGCCCTTCGTTCGCGGGGTGTGAATAGGTATAAATACATATAAATGTATATATATATACGTAAATCGTTATAATCTATCTACAAAATAAATATGCTTCACAAAATCATATTGAAAATATTTTAGTTTGATATCTAGAACATTGAAATATCGAAAAATATCGAAAAATATCGATTTTATCTTTAAAATATCAATGCTATCGATAATATGAAGCAAATATGAGTAAATGTTTTTAACTTTAAACTAAATGTTGTCAGCTTTTTATATTTATGGCAAAAATAATAGTTTAAACTAAGCTTAGGCTCATCTTTGGCATGCTTCATATATCCAGGGGATTATCGATTAATCTCTCATATATCGCAACGTTATCGACTGTATCAATATATCGAGAATTTCAGCCATCCCTAATCCGCACCCAGAAGATACAAATTAGTCGTTTTTTTGTATAACTTGGGGAATTTCTTTTCATTCTTTAAATGATTATTTATCTGAGCTTTATATATCATAATATCTATTTGTATGTCAACCTTCATGTCAAATATGTTTACAGTATTGATAAATCGATATATATGTATCAGGTTTTTTGGCTTAGTCTTTCTTCTTGAAGGAAACTACTCTGTCGTCTTAAACATAAGATACATATTTGCTGTAATTAAGTGTCGTATTACTTACCAATTTATTATACTATAGAAGTATCACATTTTCCTTGCTACATTTAATATTTTTTGACACATTTTCCCAAATATTCTGCTGCCTTAATATCAGCTTTAATAGACTCTTCCTCCCGCTGTGTTCGCGCCCACCTTTCACCTTCTCGCATGGCCATCCATAACGACCTTATCAACTCTCGGGACCCCCCACCGAGACCAACCGATCCGCTATCGTCTGCGGTAAATGATAATGGCTAGCAAATCGCATGACGCCCATTTAGATGACATAAGCGATAAACTGTAAATTGCCGGCAACAACAAGGCTGAAACTGAAAACTGAAAGCTGAAACTTTTCGCCGCACACACATTAACATTAACCTATCTGCGTGCGTATCGGCGGGCATTGTGTCTGGGACACATTTATGCCACGCCCAGCTGCTGCCACGCCCCCGAAAAGAGAGTCAATCAGCGCCAGCGAGCATGTGAGGGCCACTCCGGAGGAGCCTTTCCACTTTCCACTTGGCTGACTTATTCCTTCGACGTTCCTTTCGACGGCCAGAAAGTTTTCTTCTCTTTTTCTGTTTTTTTCTCTGTTTTTTTTTTTAAGTTATATACGTTAAATAACTCCCCGTTGCGTGGCAAACTTTGTTTACGGCAATAAAAAAGTTTCCTTAAAATATACAAAATAAACTCGAGTCGAGTCGAGTCGAGTCCAGAAGCTGCGAAGGATGTGCAACCTTTTGGGAGCTCTTCCCGGGCGCAAATGTAATATTTGCTAATTTTATGTGAATTCGGAAAGTTTCAACTCCACGCCGAGTTCCTAGGAGCTGGGAGCGGGAGGCGGGGGCCGTAATCCTCACGAGTAAACGCAAATCTGGCGCATTTATGGCTATAAAATTTTCTCGGAATGCACAAATACCTTGAGAATCAGTTTTAGCCAAAAAACAACACACAAGCTCCCCCGAAAATGCGAATAAAATAACAGCGGCGAAAAAAGTAGAACCAAGAACATCCTTCGTGCTCCTAACACAGGTCTAATGTATGGGATTATCCCTAAACAAAGCAAACAAACGGGGGCAGCCACTCACCGGGCGGGCTGGCAAATCAATTTTACATATCGCCCCCGTCCCCTGCCCCCACACATATAACATCCTTTGGCCCGTTCAGGGCTTATCCTTTCGCAGGAAAATGGGAAATGGCAAATGCCAAAGGAAGTGGATTCGGGAGCGCGGCTGCCTAGCGTGAACTTGAGGAAAACAATAAACTTTCGCCCGGCATCTAATATAAAAGGTGCAAATCTTTTCGAAAGCTTCTTCTGAAGGTTTTTTTTCTGCCCCTCCACAATCCAGAATCCGGAATCCGGGATCCCCGAGAAGCAGCAGCAGCAGCAGCTGCCAGCGGCCCCCATAAATGCGGTTAAATGTAAAAGTTTTTGCATCTTCTTCGGGGCTGAGCGTGTGTGTTTGTACGAAGTTCCTGGCATCCCAGCTGTTGGGGCTGCATACGAAATCAGGGGAAGGTCCTTCCACGGTGATCAGGGCTCACATTCTACCTAGCTGCCAGCTTCCAGCTTCCAGCATCGGCTCCCTGTCTCAGTTAATTATAAAGAATATTTTCGGGACCGCACTTACCAGCAACTGCAACTGAAAACCGCACTGAAAACAGTCCGAAAATAACTCTTTCGAGTGCCCAGGGGCTACAGCAAGCACTCAGAAAAAGATACAAGTCTACCGAAAGGGATTTCAAATAAAAGATACTTCTGGTCAGCACTATTCCCCTGTTCTTTATTCGATTTCTAAGCTGAAAATCAAACAGAATTTCCCTCTGTGTATGCCAGCATTAGCCAGAGAACCCTGACCGTCGAAACAAGGCCGTTGCGTGCCAGTTAAGAGCCCGAAATCAAAGGGTTAATGCATATGCCACACACCACTCGCTCTCGACCATTATCTATGGATGAGGTGGGGGGCCCAACCCATCGCATTACCAAATGCTGCAGCTTGGAATACCGAAAATGTTCCCAAACATTTCGATGGCCCAATGCTAATTATGGCCGGTAAATTAGCTGGCGCGACCTTCGGAATCAAAGAGTTGGAGCTCTCTCGGGCTTCTCGATAATAAGTCACAGTGTGTCGGTTTTTGATTGATTAATTCAAATCGAACTGGGCCACGAATTGAATTTTTAATGGCTCCATAATTTGGCAGCAATTAAGTGGACGCAGGGCTATGGTTAACGACATCTAGGTACTTTTGAGAGAGGGGTTCGTTGGTTATGTCAGGCAGAAGGGGTGTTATAAGGGTCTAACCGGGTAATTAAAAGGGAAAAGGTAGGGTATAGATACTTAAAGTCCCCAGCTTACCTTGGTTGGTTATTTCTTACTTGTAAGTATTATAGGAATTCTAAGAAAGGGCATACCTGCTTCTGCTTTCTGGGCTCCACTTCAAGTTGTCCACTCCGCCACCACATTTCTTTGTTAGATTTCTGTGGGCCCCAGCTCAATCAAGTTGACACCAACACATGTCGGTCGCTAAGTGTTGCCCTCCTCCCCACCATATGGAAAAGCGGGGGAAAGCCTCTATTAATAGAGCATTAATTGATGATTATGTCGGTGGAAAGCGTCGTTGACAAACTACGTATCTGATGGGTACATGCAGTGGATACTCTCGTGCAGTTGTACGCCACTGAATGCTGCCATTAATCAAACGTGGCTGCTGATTTTCGAGGAGCTTTGCTGCGGTTAAATATTTTGAGCGGCAACATATGTTGCCGGTGTCATAAAGCCCAATGATTTGTCGAGTGGTGTTGGCTGTATATACGTATCTATGTATATATGTGCCTGTATCTGTGTGAGCCAGCCTGGCCGCAGCGACAGGCCTTGCAACATGCTCAACTCTCAACTATTTACCACCGAAAAATTGCAGCGCAGTTAGAGAGCTGCCAGTAGTGGCACTACTATTGCAGAGAGAGAAAATAAGTACTTGAAGTTATAGAAAAATTAGATTTAATTTACAGACATTTAAAGTGTGGTTTTTTGTAACATATTCAAAAGAAGGATACATCTATTAATTCCCAATTACTTATAGTATTTAAGAGAATATATTCTAATAAAAGAACGATAAAGTACATGTAAAATCCCAGCTCCTACATAAGTAAAGTATATATCTTGAATAGACTTATAAATTATATAAAAAGTCTCATTTAAAACAATCTTTCTTTCGCCTCAGTGCACTGTCTTGGGCCCAAAGTCGGAGCCTGCATCCGATAGATGCTTGGCAACCGCAAACAAGCTGCAGCTCCGCCGAGCCAGCTGCCATATAGTCGTTGCCCGGATAACTGGATAACTCCAGAGCCCGGGGCGTGGCATCGGCATCGGCAACGGCATCATTGTGCGTTTTGCGTTCTGCGTTCTGCGGTTTTCGGTCTCGGTTTTCTGGCTCCCGTTTCGGGTACGGATTTTGCGTAAAAGTTTTCGAAACATTCGCCTAAACTATGGCAGGCATTTTCGTATTCAAAAACTACGAGATACTCGTGGCTGGCTGTCAGCATGCATATAGATAGATAAATGCTGGCACTTGGCTAGAATTGCGGGCGATGGCCAAAGTTTCGCCAACAACTTTATGGGTATTTATTGATTTTGCAAATAGTTGGGAGCGAGTTGGTCTGATTGATGGTTGCATAGTTGCCGTGGAACTCACTGGCTGGAGTGGATGTACGGGATTTCTGCATGAAATGCAAAGTGATCAAAATGTGGCAGTGCCCCGCGACTGGGGGGCATTGGGGGGATTGGTCAACTGCAGTTCCGGCTAATGGCCGCCTACGATCCAAATATCAATCGCGGCAAAAGGCTACCTGGTAAGTGGCTGCTTTCCCCGGAATTGGCCTGGCCTAATGCCACAGCAGCAGCAGCAGCTGGAATGAGTGCCTCTGCCCCCGGCAATTACCGGCAACACATGCATTACGCTGCCACCTTCGCATATTGGCTTGGTAAGTACTCCTACTTGGCCGAAACTTTCGCCGAAACTGAGCCCGGGTAAAAGTGAGGCTGCCGGCATTTCGTATTGGCCAAAAGCCTCCCTCTCCCTCTCTCTCGGGGGCAGCCAAACATTTGCCAAGACACGACTGCAAATTAACACGTAAATTGCAGCGGGTTAACACGCGTTCGAGAGCAGTTGGAAAGTGTTGCCAATCCGAATGCCCTGTCTCCGTTTCAGTTTTGGATTTACCATTTGCCCCAAGCAGAGAGAGAAATGCTTTCTAAAACACAAAACATATATTTAGATATTTATTAATTTACAAGAGGTATATCTAAGCCAAGAGAATCTCCCAAAAAACAAATATCTAGAAGATATTAAGGCTTAAGCATTGATCTACAACGTTTATACATTTTTCCTATACAAATTCTAAACGAAAAAGGTGTTCTAGGTGTTCCATCAAAGACATCCTCAAAAATCTTCATAAAAACAATGCAGAATTTACATATTTTTTTAGCATATCAAAAAATGTAAACACAATACCACATTTGTGGCTATGAAAACCTCAATCTATTCATTAAAAAATCATAATATTTACCTGCTAGAGATTATCTCGGTATTATCAAAAGCTGACATCTTAACCTTAAAGTTTTCGTTGTCATATAAAATAAGTTAAGTTATGTTTGGCTGAGTTTGATCGAAAATATCAGTCTATAAAGGTAGGCATTGAATAATTTGAATTTTTATTATTCCAATCATTTATAAAACCATAATATAAGCTTTGTTTGATTTTGATACAGGCGAAATGAGGTAAGGTTAAAGCCTGAATAAAAAGAAGCTTTATGTTAGTGAGATTTTTAGATATCAGAAAATATTTACAATATTTTTAAAATATGTAAAGAATGAAGAATTTCCAATTTAAGCCAGGACTTGTAAATAAGTTCCTGTAAATACAATTTGTAACCGAAATTCTACCCTTTTTCACATATTCCCTACTTGCTGTTGACCCTCTTATAGCAGTTGGTTTTTTTCCGCGTGTGTGTCGCTGTCTTAGCCTCGTTAAAGGCTGCTCGCTTGGCCGCCTGACTAGCGGGCCTTGTTACAATTAATTGCATATGCCGGGCTACATTTTTGCATACCGGCAACATGTTGCAGTTAACAATAAATTAGCGTTTAAAATGCAATGGCGGAGCACCATCTTGAGGCCCTCTCGTTGGCTCAGCTCTGTTGGCCCGGCTCGTTAGCCCTGTAAGATCACGCAGGCGACGTCGGGCGATCAATCAAGAGCCGTAATGCCTGCCCATCGCTACACGATAGTTTAGCTGAATTGCGCAATTAATTAGTTTCGTGTTAATGAGCAATGCGCATCGCATCGCATCGCATCGCATCGCATCGCCTCGCATCATCCCGTGGTCATAACAGCGCTCCAGACACTCAGCTCCGCACCCGATGCGACCAGGAATTTTTTAATGGCCTTCTGCGACCGGGCACAGAGCAAACTAGAAATTTATGGCCATTGGACAGGCTCTGCCATGAAGACTCACTTAAAGTTTATGAAAGCCAAAGGGATCCTCGGCTCAAAGTCAACGATTTGTGGCTACGAAAAAAAAAACACACACTAAAACTGTGGTAACTACAGCAAACTTTTAGCTTCTGTTGCAAGTTACACCGAGTTGGGAGACTGGGAAAAATAATCTAGGTTTTGCGCTTTGAAAAGAATACATTTTGTAGGATTATTACAAATTTTTATATTTTTAAATTTCAATAATCAATTTTAAATTAGAAATTTACTTTTGAAAATATATTTTAAAATATTTTTTTCACATTTAAATAATTTTATTAATGTCTTAAATAATAAAGGAACTGTTTCTGTGATGATTTATTAAATAATAAACCAGGGTTCTGTCTGAAAAAGAAAGAAACATCACTAGAATCCAGAATATCTTGACTTAAAACTTTTCTCTTTTTAACATAAAATAACTACCTTGTAATAAAGATTCCCTAGTTAATTGTTCGAATATTTCCAAGTCAAAAAATGTCAAAAATCACTTTAAATCCAGTTAGTAAATAATATTTCTCCGTGTAGAAGTCAACCTGTGATTTCTGCTTTGACTTCTGGGTCTTCTTTGGTTTCCAAGTCATTAGAGGGGCAGCAAAAGAAACATTTTATTTTATTTTTATTTCATTTGTTGTGGCTGGCGTTATCAAACACACATTGGATCGCATAAAACACAATGTGGGAGAGCTTTTACCCCTTTTTTTTTTATTGTTATTCCTTGATAGGCTTCGAAGGCCATCGCCGCCACCGCCATCGCCGTGATGTCAAAAGTTATGAGCAAACAATTTTCTGCTTAAAAGCGTCTGTCACAAAACTTTCGAGCGCCCCTTGTCAAGCCCCACAAATCCCCTATTGTGTGCCGCCCATGTCAGGCAATACTTTTCACAATTTGTCTGCAATTACGACAGCCGGAAAAGTTACATGGAGAGGGAAATGCGGAGGGAGGGACCTCTCTCCTCCTTTCTGGCAGGAAAATGAAATTCCTACGTGATTTGGTTTTAACGAGATTTGTCCCCGNNAGCAACTATCGACAATGCAAATACGACGTATCGTATTTTGTAATTTACTATGCCAAATGTTGTCCATTGTGGGGCGTGGTGCCGCCGCCCCTATTATTTGCCACGCACACACACCACACACACAATACGAAAATATCGTGTGTCAGAAATCCGGAATTGATTCGGTCCTTGGGTCCCCCGAGGATCCTTCGAAAACGTTTTTGTCGGCGTTGCGGTGCGTGTATTGTATAATGTTTCGCATAGTTTTGCAGTTCGATTCGGCTCGATCCTGGCACCCTCCCCTCTGTCCTGCTGCCTGGGTCCTGTTGCCAAGTGGCGACAAAGCAAACAGTTTACATTTTCAAAGGACCCTGCGAGCTGACCGTTTTCGCTTTATAATTTGACAATCAATTGACAGTTCGTTGTTGGCAAACAGAAAAACAGAAAAATGGAAAACACAAATGCAAACACGCACTCACAGGACGCAGAAATATGCAACAAAGCCCTCGACAATAAAAATATAGAATAAAATATCGAATAACTTGTCGCAAACTATGCGAGAGAGCAAATTGCGTTGGCCAGCTTGGGTTTCCCAGGACATTAGTTGAGTGCTGGAGTGCTGGAGTGGCGGAGAGTAAGTGAGTGTGGCCAGCTGGGGTATCCTGTGTAGCCTTTGAGCTGTCATTCAGCCAGGATGTTGGGTTCGGAACCTATTACATTCGATTTGTACGCATTTAATTTGATATCTAACCCGTAATTACTGATTTCAGGGGAAGGGAAACAGTGTGAGTGCCCCTGGACGAGGAGCTCTTACTGTGGAATAAAAGGAATAAACTATTGAAATATATATTAGCTTTTAGTTAGTAATTTGTTTTTAATCACATAAAACATAATTATATTTCCGACTTATAGACAAACATTCAGAGCCTATGTGACTTCTTCTGTTTGAACCTCAGGCCAATAATATCGAGGATTTCCTCCTTGGTAAGCTTGTCCTCCTTTTCCTCAGGTTTTTGGGGCGCCAAGGGCGGCTTGGAGGGCGCTGGCGTGGGCGCCGGCTTGTTGGGCAACACAGGAGCCTTGGGCAGAGGCGCAGCTGCCGGAGCTGGCTTGACCTCAGCATGCTGCTTCTTAATGGTTATCTGTACGTCGGGATTTCGGCTGTCTCCCAGCACCATAACCAGAGAAGGCTTGGCTTGCTTCTCGGAATCAATAGACTCGCTCGACTCGGGCTTTACCCAGCAGCGGTAGGTGTCCAGAGAGATGCCGTAGGGCGGCGGCTTGGAAAGCAGATCCTCGCTCTCCGTCTCCTGGACCGCCGGCTCCGACTGGGGCTGGGGCTCCTCCTGAACCGGTTCTGGCTGCTTGTCCTTGAAGTCTGTCAGGTAGGTGAAGAGGTGCGGGAAGGCCCGCTGCTTGACATCACAGGTGCAGCGGCACTGGAACTCCTCCTCCTCCTCCGCCTCCTCCTCCTCGGCGAGCTGATGCTGCTTCCTGAGCAGCTCCTCCTTGGCCCGTTGCTTTGCCATCCGCTCGCGGCTGCTCCCACGGAACGGTGCCAGCCAACAGAAGTCTGTGTCATGGTCCTCGATGCCGCTCTTGGACAGACGCTCGGCCAGGTTCTCCTCCTCGACGTCGTCGTCGTCGGCGAAGGCTGGCCGGCAGGTGCAGACCTCGCAGGTGCAGGTACACTCCGGATCGCAGGGCAGATCGTCCGTGGGACAGGGCGGACACACGTCCTCCATGGGCGGATAAGGAACGCAGTGCTCGGGGAACTGCTCCTCCTCGCCGTCGTAGGGCAGCCAGCGGCAGATGTACGGGCCCTGGCTGCACTCCGCTGTGATCTCCGGCGACCCCAGAGTTTCGCCGCTCTCCTGCCAGCAGCGGAGCTTGGGACAGTTGCACGTCGGGCCGTCGAATGCGATGGCGCCACTGGGATAGGCCGCCGGAGTCTGCATGTTGGACGGCGTCTGGTTGCCCTTCCGCAGGCCATGGTTGTGCCGCGAGGAGGCGGAGCTGAGGTTCTTCGATTGCTGCGCCGTGCCCGACCGTGTGGAGGTCTTCGAGGGCGCACTGCTGGCGGCCAGGTTCTTCTTGTTGAAGAGCACCTCAACCTCGGCGCTGTAGAGGGAGTCTGCCTGCGAGACAGGCTCGGGACCGCGCGAGCCCTGCTGGGTAGCCTGCGATAGCACCGTCGGCTGGTGGCCACAGACGCAGACCATGTCGTTCTCGAAGAGGATGCGGCTCTTCAGGACCTCAACGAGACTCTTGTAGACGCACTCGATGCGCTCCTCGAACTGCCGCTGCTCGGAGTGCATCATTCCGGCCAGGACGGCGTGGATCTCAGCCGTGCGGCGGGCGGCGTGCCGCCACAGGCACTCGTCGTCGTGGACCAGCTTGGTCTGCAGGTACACAAAGCGGCGCCCCTCCACCCCGGTGCCGTGGTAGAAGGCCTGCGGGGCAAGGATCCCTATATCTATGTCTGTCTCAAGAGGAGGAGCTTACCTTGAAGGCCCGCTTCACGATGGCGTAGGCCATCTGGGCGTCGATGCGCGACATCTGCGCCTCGTAGGCCAGCCCGTGCAGGAAGCTCTCCTTGCCGAAGCGCTTGTGCGGCACACGGTCGATCCTCTGGACCACCTCCTCGAAGTACACGAAGGACCGCCGGATGACGCGCGCGGCGAGCTTCACCTCCATCGGCTTGAGGCCACAGATGAGCATCACCTTCATGACGCTGTCCGTGACGTCATCGATGTCCAGCTGGCGGAAGTCGTCCCGGAGCTTGTAGTTCATGTCAGCGCAGTCCGGCGACCCTGGATGGCGGCAATCGCACTTGGGCGCCTGCAACTTGGGGCGCGAGAGTTCGGAAAACATTCTGCTGGAATTTTGGGATTTTTTTCAAAAACAAAACAAGCTGAAAGTAGGTACATGTGTGTGGGTGAGCTATGGAACAGCTTTGGAGTGATGTGCGACGAGCTCCTGAAGTGGAAAGTGTCTTTTTCAGGTCTTATAATATCTACAGAATTGTATCTATATGTAAAGGAAAATTCTGAAAGCTGTAATATACATTTTGGGTTAGTTTCTGGTCTTCAATTAAATAAATCAATTTAAGAAAGAAAACTACTTTGCATTAAATAATTCCCATAAGTTGAGTTATTGTAGATTTATTTATAAATGCATTGATCGGGCAATTATATTCAGAGACCTGGTAATTAAATAATTATTTATAATTGCATTGCAGTTGTGCCGCCAACTGAATTCCACTGGGATTGCCATGGAGATAGGGACTGGCACTCGTCACTGAGGACAGGTTTTCCCCACTGCGAAAAGAAAATTTCATATTTATCACATAAGCAGCTCGCATGGCGATGTCAATATTTGTTTACCCAACAATCTCCAGCATGCTTGCCGCCTGATTTAGTTCTGTTAATTCGAGATACTTTTATGATGCATTCCGGGCGGAAATGCACTGGGGACAAGATACACATTTCCACGAGCGACAGCGCCAAAAACAACAAACAAAAGGGAAGGGGCCTCCAGATCTCACTCGCTCTCTAGATGAAGACATTGGAAAAACATAGGAATTGTGGGGGTACACCGCACCCTTGATGCTCTGTACATCTTCTCTAGAATTCATTGGTCGTTTATGGAAGTTTTACTCGTTGCTGGTAAAACCCCTTTAATTAACTGAGAAATAATTACATTTTTACAATATCTTCAGTGGGTATTAACTACCCTATTAACCAGGTGTTTCCACCGTTCATTAAGATCAAAGCTGTCATAATTTACACTAATTATTCAACAGTTTAGCCTGCATTCAATGTAATTGTCTATTTTAATTGATAATGTATAATAATTAAATGCAATCGCAGTGACTTTTAAGTACTACTTAATCGAACTTATAAATAAACATAATGCCTATAAATGGCTCAGTTAGTTACTGTCATTTTTGACACAACTCAATCCGGGGTCCCAGGCGCAAAAAGTGAATCAAAGTCTGAACAAATATTGCCGTGCGGTCGTGACAAATATTTACATAGTTGGCGCGCCAGCGGTTCCCGGGGAAGGTGAACGAAACGCTGTTGTCCGTGCCCAAAATAAAATCAAATGAAATGAAAATACGACGGGAAAAACAAAACGAGCAGCAACGGGAAATGCGGGCCCATTGACAGTGCGGGCGATTGATTTTTCCTGTGTTTCAGTTTCGGTTTGGGTTTGGGTTTGCTTTTGAATTTGAATTTGAATTTGGTTTGGTGAGGCAGAGGCTAAGGCAGAGGGTCGTTTTCCGGGGCAATCTAAAATTAATGCATTGCAAATAGATGGAGCTCTGCAGTTGTCAGACACGCGGATAGACAGTCGAGGCGGCGAGCGAGGATGGGGCGTCACTCGAGACGGACAGAATGAGTTTAATTGTTGACCTTAGCTATTAGCCCCTGTCAAGGGGGTGCCTTTCCCTGCTGAGTCCCTCTTGCAGTCCCTGTTCCCCTTCCCCTTCCCGTTCCAGTCCCTGCATTGTGGAGTGACACATGTGCACACATAACATATACACTTCTTTGTGAACTCGCAATTTATATGCAGAAAACACAACGCACATTTGCGAAAGTTTCTTAGAATCCACTTCAGACGCTCGAAAACGCATTGGAATGCAAAAGGCGCTGACTGACAAGCGGAGTTCTGCACTGGAAGAAACGTTCTAATGATTAATTTATTATATTAAATAAGATTAAATGTACTTAAACCTGTTGAAGTAGACAAAATGCTGGTAATTTGTAGCTAAATTTTATTAAATAAATATCTATACAAATTTCGTTATAAATTTCATTGCTTTATCCTCTAGAGTATTGTTATTTTCTTCCGTGTGGTGTTTCTGGAGTTTTCTGTTTGTCGGCTCAGAGCCCCAAGATTTATACTCGCATTTGTTTATGTTGCCGAAGCAGTATTGTTTTTGATTTCTGCCCTCGCATTCCGACTCATTATTATGGCCTTTGCATCGCTCGCGTGCGGAATGCGTCAGGGAATCGCTGGCAATGAGGCTATATCTTATATATAGTACACTGGTAATCAAGGCAGCTATTTGAAATTGTTAATAAAGCATTTTGTAGGGGACTTACCGCCGGCTTAATCTATCGGAATATGCTAATCGGAGGGAACTCCGAGAGCGCTCTCGAGTCGACGGAGGCTGTATACTAACTTTTAGTACAGCTATTGCCGTTGGGGCTGACAGATAGTTAGACAAGATGCAACTACTTATAGTCATGGTAATAGTTATGCCCTCCGTGCAGGTATTACCTACTTATACGTCATCGCAGTTACGTAAGTGCAGTTCATAGATATCTCTATTCAAGGAATATATTAATATATTATATATAATTGACATTTATGAAATATAATATTAACCCACAGCTCCCCTGGTGAAGAAGTGTCACTTCAGCGACGAGACCTGTCTGATTGATAGCTTCAATAGCTACATCCGGGTCTTCTCCCGGGGCATGCCCAAGTTGGGCTTCCGGCCCTTTGACAAATTCCCCCTGCCCGATATTCCCGTGTACAACTGCTCGCGCGATCGTCCCATCTGGATGTCCTTCATCCTCAGGAACCCAGTGCTGAAGGGCCTGGAAAATGCCACGGTCTCCACCGTCAAGGGTTTCGATCGAAATCCCACCAACAAGATGATTATGCTCAAGTACACCATACCCAGGATCGAGGTGGAGAGCTTCTTCGACTACCAGACCAAGATAACCTTCTTCGAGACCTCGGGGAGGGGTTCCCTAAAGATTGACCTGCAGAATGCCCGCTTTACCACCATCTTCAAGGTGTACATTGAGTTCCGGAAGGAGAAGCGCCACCTCAAGCTGCACAGCTACGAGTCCCAGCTGCAGCTGGACCGCATGATCCTGGCGCTGGACAACCTCTTTGCCGACAACACGGATCTGACGATTGCAATTAACAAGGTGCTGAACACCCACTGGCTGGAGTTCTGGAACGAACTGGAACCCAACCTTATTCCGGCTTTGAGCAGAACGGGCGTGAATAAAACCCAGCGATTCTTTGATAACTTTTCCTATGACGATATATTCCTGAAAGACAATGAATAAATAGAGAAACTTGAACTGCGAACTCATGCTGGGTAATTACTGGAATAAATTTAAGCGAGAGATGATTAAAGTATTATAATAAATTAGAATACCATTAAGGTGTCATTGCCTTTGCCAATTACCAAGGTCTGGCTGGCTGGGGGATGTATCTGTAAATAGTGATTAATGCACCCCGAAATGCATTAAATTTGCGGCGAGTAAAGTTCTCCGATTGCAGTTGCAGCCTCGGCCCCTCGATTCCCAGGGAGGCTTCCATTTATCACCCTTGATCTTGATTAAAAGTCCGCACCCGCACCAGCAGTTTTCCCCCCAAGAAGCCCGGAACGGGACGAGCCTCAGACGAGCCAATTATAGACAGCCAGCGCCCCGTGAAGATGCCAGCGATCCGATGCAGATCCACGCACTGAGCTGCTGAATGAAAGTGGAAGTGGCTGTGCAGGAATGGATGTGGAAATCATAATGCTAGCAGCGGCAATAAAGACATCAACAGTTCGGGGCATCAAAGAGCAGGCTGGGCAAAACACACAAGAAAAAAAAAGAGATAAAGAAAAACCCAAAGAAAGGGGAAAATCCCGAGGCAGAGATATCCGAAAATAATATTAAAATTAGCAACCAGGCGCAGCAAATGGGCTGTTCTTTGGCTCGCTAGCACTGGCCATAAATCCAGATCCAAAGGCGGCACGTCCTCCCTCCTCTCCTCCTTGGAGAGTAGATCAATCAGAGCTTAGTGCCAGTAATTAGGAATGATAAATGTTCGACTTGCAGCCGAAACTGAAGTGCAATATGGATGGCTTATAAATAAACAGGCGGAGACAAGGGGGGAGAGCTAAAAAAGTGTTTGGGGAAAAACTAGAGAGCATAAAACAAAGGGCTATGGGATATGAGGAAATTGGGTGAATTGATTGAGAGATTTATGCAGGCATGGTTCTTACTTGGTGAGATTTACAGCTACAGAGCACAGAGCCTCCGAAAGCTACTTCATAATTGTTTGCCTTGGTTTCCCTTCTAGGTTTCCTGAAACCATATATACCTGTGAGCTTACCTTGCCGCATTCACACGCTCGATCCGATTCCGACCCGCAAACACAGACATCCTTCGGTAGAGGTAATAATGTTAGCGCCATATTTGACCGCTCTGTTGGCCTTATCACGCCAGGCACGCTGGCCAGCTCGAGTGACCACCACAAAGTTGCCCGACCGCAGCACAGTGGGGCAAGGTGGCAAGCTATTAGGCAGAAATATATATTATTTAATTAATTGAAGCTATATTTGCATTATTTAAATAAATGTTTATCTGCTTATGAAGCAGCTTTCCTTATCAGATGTTTCCCTTAATACAAGCCCTTTCCCCATTGTGCCCCACTGTCTTCAGGTGCAATCGCCTGTGTGTGTTCCAGGTGAGCCGCTCGTGGGTTGGGCCTGAGGGCTGGCAGGTGCGGCTGGCATTTACAACATTTGCGGTCGGAGCAGGCATTTGCATTTTGCATTCGGCACTCGAAGGGGCCGCGGAACCGCACGGATATGTGTCTATAACAAAACAATTAGAAACTAGGGAGCCCGGGACCAGCAAGAGGACTAAGTCCTCGGCGATTTGACGCTGATTTATGAGGGAAGAGAGGTGGAGAGGGAGGTGGGGGTGGAGGCGGAGACGGAGGTGGATTCGGAGCTGCGGAAACTCAAAGACAGGCACGTAGCAAAGGGCAGAGGGCGGGGATTAGCCATCGACCAAAAGGCAAATAAAAGAAACTTGGCGCACACATAAAAAGCCAAGTTGGGAGTGGGCGTTGGGCTGGTATTTTGGGGGTGTGCTACACACACACACACACACATATTTGTG
This sequence comes from Drosophila baimaii, assembly GCA_018874675.1. Classification (NCBI taxonomy): domain Eukaryota; kingdom Metazoa; phylum Arthropoda; class Insecta; order Diptera; family Drosophilidae; genus Drosophila; species Drosophila baimaii. Next base: position 9,450 of record JAEIIU010045035.1, on the reverse strand, counting down.
GTGTGTGGTGTGTCTTCGTCACATCGGCCACCCGTGGGCATAGTAAAATGCTAGTGAAACAATTATGCAATTACTTAATTTGATAGCCCAAGTGTGTCCGTGTATTTGTGTGTGCCTATGCAGACGACCATCGGGAACATGGCATGGATCCCCCATTCTCTCTCTTACACTCTCTCTTTCTCTCTCTCTCTGCTCGCATTACGTATACGTAGCGTGGCCCAGGACGACTTTGCTTTGTGGCCAGTAATTGTTTTTACTGGCATTCTCGCACGCGCAAAAGTTGGCCAACATTTGACTCACATTATCCACGGTTATGAGTGTGGCAGGGCAGGACATTATACAGCGGGTCCTGCAGTTTTTGTGGGATTAAATGCAAGCCACAATTAATTGCAGGACATGTCAGGGTGTTTTCTTGAAAAACTCGAACTACTTTGTAGAAACAGGAATAAATTGATTTTTAATATAAAAAGTATCTAGGTAATATATTCAAGGTAATTACCACTAAGACCTAGCTCTCAGCTAGTTAAATTTAATTGTGGAGGATTCTTGTGAGTTTCCATTCTAATAAACATGAAGTTCTCGGCTTGAAATAACCCTTCATATCCTCATCCTGTCCCACTAGATACTTACCTCCTTTTTGGTGGATACTCCTGTCAGCTTTTTCGCTCCTTGAGTGCCTGCGTACAACATCCGAGCCGTGTAATCACTTGGCCATGGAGAGAGGGAACCAAATAAGTTTTTATTATCATGGCCCGAAATATGTCACCGGGAAGGGACCCCATATACGCACTCACGAGTATTTCGCATTTCGTATTTTGTCCCGCGTCCCGCTGTCCCCTCGCAGATTTCAACAACAATCAACACCTCCGACGCCTGGCAGGAACGGGGTGTACTCAAAGTGCTAAAAATTGCTAGAAATCATGGCTAATATAAATCATCTTGGCAAGCAGCTTTGCATGTTTAAGTGTCATACATAAGGCAGCGCAATATGAGAGCGCTCACGTAAGGAATAAAGGGGCAGGACGAAGAGGCGAGGAGCTGAGGAGCCGCTCATTCGCACCCCCCCGCATAATAAACACTTGGAGAGCTGCTGCCTTAACCCTTTTTGACTTTTGCAAATGTGGATGCCACACTCCACCCTCCACACGCTCTGAACTCCCCACAAAAAGCACCCCCTGGAAACCCACCTGGGCGCACCTTTCCGGGCTCTGTTTGCTTTGCTACTCAAGTTGTGTTTTGTGTTTATTTTCGTTAGGATTTACTAAAGCAATTTTCTTTGTTGTTTCTTTAAGGCAGCTCGGAGACGAGCGGAGCGAGTGTATATGTGTTCTCGGTCTGTGTAAACACACATTTGACATTTGCTATATTTTTTGTGCAAATAAATAGTTGAGGCAGCCCGAAAGCAAAACAGCTGCTGGCATATGTTGCTGCCTCCGCNGTTATTTACCTGTGCAGGTGGCCGGGCTCCCCCGAGATTTATGCCATGTCAAGACATTTTTAATTAAGTTTGATTCAATTAGCAGAGAGGAGACTGTTGCTGTTGCAGCAGCAGCACAATTGACAGCAATTGAATTTGCCGTGCAAATATAGTTGGTCCTTCAAGCCACTAGTCGGAAGTTGGCTTTAAGGGACGCGATTTCTGGATCCCCGGGCTTATGCATCCATATCATGTCTGAGCGCCATATAAGAATTAAGTCATAATGCTTTCAAGCGCGTCTGTTCCAAATGCAAAAACTTGACAAACGCAACATGGCAAACATAAATAACCTGAACAAGCAGGGACTACAACAAAAAAAACCCAGAAGGAAAAGCTATATAGCTATGGCACACACGTTTTTATGATGTGATGGAACAGCGGCAACAACAGCAGCAACAACAACAAAAACAACAACAACAACAGAGACAAGAAATACAGTAAAACTAACAACTCAGTCAAGTTGCCGGTGACAAACGACAAGATCCAGGGGGCTGAGCCATTCGGTATACGGGGTGGGAGAGCCAAGGGAAAAACTCACGAAAAACAACACACAAATGGGAGGTAACGAGCTGCTACACAGCAAGAAATTTAAGCTATTTAGCATATTATATTTCTACTAGGGAATTCTATTCGTTACTTTAGAATATAAATTAGGGTTTATTTACTTATTTTGAAACAGAATGCTTTAAAATGTGTAATAAAATAATTCTATTAGACAACTGTCATTAAAGCAACGAGTAGAGATGGGATAAGAAAGAGATCAGATGAGAGCGACGAGCACGGAGAGCGAGATTAAAACCAGCGAGAGCGTACAATTCTTAGACAACAACCACTGAGACAAGCGAGTAAGCGAAGATTAAAGCAACGAGTAGGAATGGGATGAGAGCACAACGACGAGTAAAAACAGCGAGAGGGAGACAAGCGAGAGCAAACATCGAGAGAGTTAAGAAAGAGAGTGAGAGTTTTCTGTACCTACTCCATTCGACAACATAAGCCAATATATTTTATTTCGTATATTTTAAGCTTCAATAAACTGAAACCCGTTATATTTTTTTACAGTTCTGTATATTTGAATAAATAACTAACCTTAAAACATCTCATTTTAAGCTAAAGATTCTCTGATTTTGCACCTCAATCCACACCCATTTCTCCCTCTGTACGCATCTCCTTCCGCCCTGCCCCGCCCCCCTGCTAAATATTTTATTGCGAGCGGTGCTGGGGATTGTGAAAGGATATGTGCGATACAGGCGAAAAGAAATTGGAATGCCACACATACGCTGCTGACGAGCGGGACGGCATGAGAAATTTAAATGACATTTACTCACTCAACCGAAGTGCAGCAGCCAGAGCGAGAGGGGAGAGGGAGGGAGAAGCTTAACTAAATTGCATAAAATTTATTTAAATGACGCAGAGCCCGAGCCGAGGGCCGGGGGCGTGGCTAAGGCTTTAAAACAATAACTATGCAATATATGTGCAGACACGACTGTTGGCATTCCACCTACGACGAAGACGACACATAAGCCGGGGGACGAGCGGATGAAGCGGGACCGGGAGGAGGTGTAACAGCAGGCCGCCTAAGCCAAAGCCAGACATAACAGAGCATATCCTTGGCAGGACCCTATAGAGTACACCCCTGATCCCCTCCCTCGCCCGCCCTGCCACATGCAAACTGTCGTCAGTCAGCTTAAATTTATTGCTTCCTTATGTTGTGCTGCGTTATGAAAATAAATACCTTAGAAGGAACAGCCACACACACTCGCACACCCGCACACCCAGCCCCCCCTCCTGCCCTCGTAAACTTGAACTTTTTGCGCCCATATTTTATGCTGCTCCCTATGAGCACTTTTAAAATATTATATATATTTTTGTTGTACTCTTTTTTGTTGTCTTTGTGCTACTGCCTGCTCAACTTTCGAAATTTTTGTGCAGTTTGAGACTGTAAATTTTGTTTGACTTTTCGGCAGTCCTTGAATGCGATATTGCCCAAACACCAGCTCATCCGCTGCCGCTGCCAGCCTGATCCCGGCCTGCCCGTATCCTGCAGCCTCCTACACACACACACTCACACACACATCCCCTTGAGGCCCCATGGCCGTGGTGCCACTGAGCATGACCTCGTTTTTAATGGCGTTTGTTTTGAAGCGGGATTTCCGTTTTGCGGAAAGGGTTTTACGACTGCTTTTTATGGCATTCGAAGCACACACAAATGGACGAGCGGGAGCCCGTGTCTGTCTGTCTGTCTGTCTGTCTGAGCGCCCTGGCTGCCATTTATTTAAAGTTTGCTCAGCATTATGACGGCTCAGTCATATTTTTTTCGGCTGCACGCGGCGTATGCGTAATGTGCGTGCGACCCACATTAAAAATGTATCAGCCCAATGAAGGGAAAAGCACAGCCGCCCATCGACATCGATTTGAATGTACCAAAAGAAAATATTGTACATGATTTTTGAGGAATTTATGGGGGTCTTGCTTTAAAGGGAAATGCAAGAAAGAACGAAGTTGGGATCTAGGAAAAAGGATATATTTCTCTCTTGCAGTTTCTTAACTTACAAAAATCCTTAAAAATTCTATGTAAAGTATAAATATATATAAAACTATCTAGACTTCCTTTAGAGAGCCTTTAATAGACTCGCCCCTCTGCGGCTTTGATATATAGCAATCCAATTAGACGGTTCCCTTTGTTGGCATTCCCCATTAGGAAAGGAGAGGAAAAAAAAAACATCAATAGCTCCAGCAAGCGCCCTAAGGCAGCAAGACGCACTGCTCCCGGGGATCTTAAAGATACACTTCACTCTCTGCCCACAATAAAGGTGCTTTCTGCCACCGCAAAAATCTCCTCGCTGGCACTTTAATCGCAACCGCTACTCCCACTGGGGCTTACGAACTCACCCTTGGCCCAAATGAAGTTAGATTTCAACCCCGTGCGCAGAGGAAGAATGGCCAAAAACACCTTGCAACCACCGAGGCGGAGGACAGACACTAACATAAATTTCATTTCATGCCAATTTAATCAATTGGGGCTATCTGTGCAGCCTTCCGGGTGGGAGGAGGCGTCGCATCCTAGGCCGCCCCCCGGAACGGGGGAGGCTGTTTGTCACATGCTGGCGAAATTAATTCGTTTTTGATTAGGCGCAAAAAATCAATTTCTCGACCAAACTCGCTTTTATTTGTTTATGGCGGACATCAGTTTTTCTAGCCCACCAGCTGTTACGTCACATTATTCGCCGCTGACTGTCTGTCTGCCAGGCAACAGTTTTCCAGGCTGTCCAGCAGGACACGCAGGTCGCAGGACGCAGGACGCAGGACTCGATTAGACGTTTATTTGTTTTTGCTGGAGGTAAATGCAAATTCGAGTGGCCGGCATACGCCCCCTTTCGCCGGGGCTTTATAAATCAAATGCGCGTCGCACGGGCGGCAGCTTGGGCTGGCAGCTTTCCTGCGAAGAGACCGCCGCCATGTTGACAATTTTTTGCCATTCCATTCCGCCTCCATGAGCCCAAGCTCCTGAACTCTGACCCCTGACCAGGGCCCAGACCCCGGTATCGGTAATTAACACATGCAGATTTCACCGCCGGGTTTTTCGTGCGGCGATATATCTAGGCAGGCACAGAGAGAAAATAATATTAATATTCTTTAAATTATATGTATAAATAATAGATAAATAGTAACATAAATAATGGGATATAAATAATCCATCATTATAATTGTAATTATTAATTATCAGTACCTTTGCTGGACTTCAGAGATTCTCGAAAAAAAACTATATACTGAAGGTAGATTTATAATATTTTTTTATACCCCAAAACAAATCTATAATGTAATGTAAATGATATAAAAATAAATATAATCAACTTCATTTCTCACTGTGCTTTAGCAAAAATGGGTTTGGGGCTGGCCAATTTGGCCCAACTGTTGCCAGCCAGCCAGCCGGGCACTTGGCCCTTGTCCATTTCTGCCATTTTTGGGGCGTTTTAATTTCAAATTCAATATTGACGCTGGCGACAATTCGAACAGAGAAAGAGAGAGACAGACACAGGACTGAATAAAAGAGACAGAGAGAGTGGCAATTTGTTGTCATATGTTTGGTCGAATTTCGCTTTATTTGCTGGCTAACTTTACATAATTAATGGCCAGCTGATTGAGTGAGCTTTGAAGGCAACAATAGAAGTGCAAAATTGAGATTCGAAAAAGGGAAGGCGGGAATTGTAGGTAAAGGGATATAATTATTAAATAAATTCCAAAAGAAAGCCCTCTCAGGTGTCTAGAATATCCTGTAATTTTGTGGCATAACCCCAAGCCAATAATGTGCATGAGATACCCCATAGACATGGCTGCTCCCATCCTGCCTCACATAGTGCTAAATGCTGTCTGCCACGCCTTCCTCCGCCCCCTGGTGTCCAAGGGATAGCGTGACGAAGTGACGGAGCTGCTGACTGGTGAAACTGTGCCTGGGAATTCGGTGAAAAGCCGGGAAAATGCGGGGAACTGCCGGGTTCAATGTACCTTGCCCGAAAACTATGCCACTGCGGCGATTTTATCGATTTTCCTCATGGCCGCCGCACGGCTCTGTGGCCTGCAGTCGGCGGGCCGTTCGATTCAATTTCATTAACACCAAAACGGGAGGCCAAAATCAATAGCAATTAATAAGAGTACTTGACGAGGACAGTGGTGGTGGCAGGGGTTGGTCCTTGCAAAACAGGACCACAAATCAAAAATCAAATATTAAGCGAGGTGGAAGAGTCAGGGGAAGTATGCCCCGTACCCTCTCTCACTAGTGTGTGTGTGTCTGTGTTAAATAAATACGTTTTAGCCATGAAAATCCCTTTTAATTGCCACGCAACGGCCAAAGGATTTACACACACACACGAAATCGCACCAGACACATGGAACGAACAGGAAGAGGATGGACTAAACAACTCGGCCTGCCTATGCAGCCCGAGACCCGGATAGTCGGAGACCCCAGCCCTGAACCGGAGTCAGTCGAACGGCGGACCTGGCCACATCCAAGTGGGATTTAGTGCAAATTGCAAAGTGTAACTTGTTTTTCGGAAAAAGCACTTTAGCGCATTAGAACCCACGCACACACGGAGCCATCGAGGGGTTGGTGAGGGAATGGGGGAAAGGGCATCCTGCCAGACTTTCAGACAGACGGACACATGTATGGCACAGTTGTCGATGATGATTAGAAGCCCACTGGGAACCAGAGTCAGGTTCCAGGTTATGCGGAATCATAAGGAAATTTATAGATAATTTATCACTGGAAATTAAGAAGTACCAAGGAATTTGTTAGTTATAATATTTAAGCCTAAAAATACTCTGCTTTAAAGTAATATAAATATTATTATAATAATTTGTAAATCACGATTACTGATGTGGCATGAACCCCCATGCTTTGAGTGCCATGCTCGCTGCAACGGTAGCAACAAGCTTGCATATTGCAATGTCCTGGCTTAATTCGGTAAATATCCTCAACCAGACACAGACACACACTCACACACACACTCACACACACACTCACACACATCCTCCATCCTGGCACGCAGATTGAGAGCGGCTCAGACAACTTTCATTAAACAAACAGCATTAATTACATTAAAGATTTTGAATACATTACGTACAACTCTCTGGGACTCGGTAATTGAAGGACATGTAGCGGACAGGACATGCAGCTGCTGCAGGATAATGGAGTTCTGTTAGTTTAACTAGTTATGAGCCCATTATGCACAGGACACTCCGCCACCGATGGCAGTGTGTACCACAGCGACGATATGTGCTAGTAATTCGGCTTAAATGGAAAACAAGTAACGTCTTTCTGTGCGGAATTAATCGCCTACTTTAAGCCCAATTCGCTGGCAACAAGAAGTTCAACTCTTATTAACTTTTCGTGTTCGAATTAAAGTCACTGTGCGTTGGCAGAGCAAATCGAATTACAAGCTATTCGAAGCGAGGCGAAATGAAAATTAATTGAAGACAATGGGGAATGCAAAATGCATTTTCAATTAATTTCCATTCTTTGCTTGCCAAACGCCGCCGCCGGCACCCACGTACACTCGCCGGGCATCACATATTCATTATGTCGTTATGATTTGAGGTGTCATGATGGGAAGGCCATTGTCCAAAAGTGTCGGCTGTTTTTTAACGCTTTTTTATTTTTATCAATTAAGTGCTTGGCATAATTTCATTTTTTTTCAAGCGAGTTTTCAGGCGGCTGGCTTTATTTTTATCATCATGAATTTATAGGGAACTTTGTTTTTGCCTCTTCGCGTGCGCAGTTTATCGGCCTCGCAATTGAATTTCAGCCTATATTTTGCAGGCATTGTGTGTGGGAATGGATATGGCGGTTAAGCGGACTATCGGGAGAGCTTTAAGGCAGCGAAATATGAAAAATATAGAGTAAATAAATCAGAACATCCTCTTTATGATGTCCTTTAATCCAGAAAAGCTATGCAAGAAATGTAAATTAACTATAAGAGTTAGGGTTAAAGTCTCCATGTTTATGCACTGTATTTTTACACAAAAATTATTTAAATTGTTTCAAAAATATATACAACAAATCAGAAAACCCTGAATATGCTTCTATTCCCACAAAGCCCTTGCCATCAGCGAATTGAATCATAAAACATATTTCCCAATCAATAAGATACGACAGGGTGCGATTACAGTTCGCCCGGAAGCCAGACGGCGGTGCGGAAGTAACACCATTGAATTAATGAAAAACCGCAAATATCATCGAAGGTCCTCCAGCTCCTGTGCCTTCCTTCCGGTTACGTTACTGGCCACCGCCGCCGCTCGGCTTGGTTTTGGTCGTCTGCCAGGCGGCCATAATTGTTTGCGAAAACTTTATGCACGTAGCGATAGCGGGCAGGCAGCAAAAAAAAAAAAGAAAATGAAATGATTCCTGGCTCCGCAGGACACAGGACTCGGCGCTCGACCCTCCATCCCTCCATCTGCTGGCTGAAATCGCCATTCGCCTAAACTTCAAACATAAAACGCCAAATTGCACCATTAAGAAATTCGTTGCGCATCACTGAACATTTAAAATGGAGTCGGGGTCGTGGTCGTGGTCGGGGTCGGGGGCGGCGCTGGCTACATAAATAATAGTTATAAATACTTAGTGGTAGTAAACTTTGTCATTGAACCCGAAAACCGAGAATCGAGCACCGAGAGCACCGCGAAGCCAGCCCACTTAGCAACACAAATAATGCGGCAAATGTACACTGGACATAAACATGGGAGAGAAGGGTTAGGTTGGTATATTATTTAAATAATGAATGCAGGGAACTTATAAATATATATTACGTATCCTTAGGTCAGAAATTGTTAGTATTTCCCCTTAAAAGTATAGTCATTTCTCCACAATTCCCCCTCAAATATTTTCCAGTGCACAAAGGACTCCTGGAAATCAGCGCACGTCAGCACAAAACTCGCCCAGGCTGGGCGCACTTTGCAGCTTCCTGTTTCTGGCCAGTAGCAGCCGCGTAATCACTTGAATATTACGGAGCGGAAATCGAAAAGTACGCTGCGGCATTCCTCGGAGCTATCTCGCAGGCGGCCAGGCCAGGCCAGGAGCCGAGAGAGCTGGCCGGGAGAGCTTATGACAATAATGGAAGCGTTTTGAATGCGCGCCAGTCGCCATCAATTTGCAGCTTTTGGCTGCCGCCGCCGTGCCCCCCGGATGAAGGGAAGCGGAGACAACTCTCTCGCCGCCGGAAGTGGCAGTGCTGCAAATAAAATGGCGGCGCGTCTGCTGGCATCGCATTTTGGTCATTTTTGCGGCGCCATTGAACAATTTCGTTTGTGTTTTGCAAGTTGTCGCAGGTTGATGATGATGGCGATTCCGGCGAAGGAGGAGGAGACCGAACAGCAGCAGGACTCTGATCCTGCGGTGTGGGTGGCTTCCCTACACCCAGAGAAAAAAATGACCTAAAAGGTGTTCAAATTACCTAGAATTTTAGGAAAAATGACCTAAAAAG
>JAEIIU010045029.1:0-12506 GCA_018874675.1 Drosophila baimaii | reverse complement strand
ATGACTCCTTCACTGCGTTGCAAACTTCTGACTAAAATTATAATACCCTGCAAGGGTATAATAATATGTAGTCCTAAATGGATAAGTTGGAATAAATAAATAAAGTCAAGTAGTAGTTAAAATTATTTTTCTATTCCCCAAACCTGGCAGCAACCTTTCCCAAGAAAACTTCTTCCTCATCAGTGCTCAAATTTTAATTCCTTACAATAAAATTGTGGTTTTATTCATGTGTTTTAAAGATATTTATGAGCCTGGNCAACAAAAACCCCGGCGACCTTTCCGCATACATGACGTCCAGGCGACTTCCGTTTCCGCTCTGACTGCGACATGGGAAAACTTTTAGCATTTATCGTATGAATTTCTGCTGCCAGCTCTCTATGGCTTCTTTTATTTTGTTCTTTGTTTTATTCCAAAGAAATAAATTCAAATGCCTGCATATAGTCCTTTTGTTTTACTTAACCCTTTTGCTTTCTTTAAACTTTGAGCCCCGCTCTTTCATTGGAATGCATTTGGCAAAGACATTTTTCTTGTTTCCGTTAAAAGTTCTTCTGTTCTGTCTAAGCTGAGATATTTTCCAGGCATTTTGCTTTAAATTTATTACGTGTAATCTCTGTGGATTTTCATATTTAAACTCAAAATGTTAAGCTGACTGGCTTGGCCTGAGGAACCCACAACAATTACACTTTTAACTGCAGTGGCCCCAGAGCAAGGCAGCTGAGTGTGCAGTTTTGACATTTTAAGTAGGCATTGCATTGCCATGAAAGGGCTGCCTGGAACAGAAGAAGAGCTTCTGTTGTTTGTTTTGTGATTTCCGTTGTTGTTGGTCCTACAATTACGATCACACACAGTTGCTTAGTGTTCCTATTGCTATTCCTATACCCATTATCCCTGGATTTCCCCCCTCTGGGCTGCCTTGTGTTCGTGCATTCGTGCTGAAATGGAGCCATGCGATGACGACGGCTCTGGGGCATAATAGGCAAACACAGTGCGGCTAAAAAGTATGCGAGCACTCACAGACTTTTGCTCTCTGGCTCTTGCTTTGTGCTCATGTTTGCGTTCCTGGCTGGGTAATTGCGGCGACGCCTTTTTCTAGCGCAATTGTGACATTATGCCAGCGAATGCAGACCAAGTGAGTACACTGTGTTACAAAAAGTATACAAATCTGCAGTGTGACCAAGCACATAATGAAAGCAGAGTTGTACATAGTGTGCCCTTGCAGGCTGCAGAAAATTAAGTGTAACGACACAAAGGAAGTTAAATTTAAATCAATTGATGTAATATTTATTTTTTTTCTTATTGTTGTTAGTGAACCTGCGGAATCATCTATGGAGATAGCTTACTCAAATCGTTTGAAAAACCCAACAGGTCAGTCCCTCCTTCAGATCCCTCTGTCACCGCCAGATGATGGTCCCTTTTAGCCACATGTTTTTCCCCACTCAGCCTTAGTAAGTAAGCGGATGTCGACTTGCCTTTTGTGTATTTGTGTAAGCGGTCTGGTGCAATGTTCGCCCCTTTTTTCTGCCTTGTTTGTATTGTTAATTGTTGGCGCGTGCTTTCTATTCATTTGTACGTCGGCTTAAAGTAATAAAATAATTAAATAATTATAATTATTTATTGTTATTCAGCGTGCTGCTGCTGCTGCTGCTGGGGGCCTTGTGTGTGTGTGTTTGTTGTTTGTGTGGGCTAATTTTAAATTTATGATTTGTGGGCTTTGTTCACGAGCTCTCTCCTCCGCTGGCATGAAAGAGTATACTATAATATATTTATTTAAGTACGCTTAGGCACACACGTCCTGCAATTCTTCAAAGGCAGCTCTTGTGCGACTTTTGGACAGTTTTATGGCTGGCATCATTTCGTCTTTTGAGCTCTGTATTTTTTTTTTGATGCGCTCCAAACTCACCCCGTACACTGTCGCCTGGTGACTTATTGGCGTAAAAGTTTTAGAGCCGTTTGGCCGGCAGTAAAGCCGAAGGCCAGTCAGCCAGTCAGCCAGCACAGCACAGTTTCAAATGGCTTTCTGTATTGCACCCAAATGTCTGCAATAAAATATTTTACAGTCGTGCATCTTGCGAGGCGTTCAGATTTCAACACAAAACAGGAAGAGAGAGAGATACTGGACGGAGCTGAAGCACTTTTTCCAAAAGCGATTGGAAATCCATTTGTCTGAGACTATTGAAATGGGAGCAAATGTATCCTGCTCATAGTTGGGGGTGAAATGCAAAAACAATTGCCAAGATTTATGTATCTCAAACTGTGGTTAAAATAATCTTTACTATTATGGAGACATCTACATACTGAATATATTTTTTAAGACACATTTTCCATTTTAAAACGCTCAGTAGTTCCAAAGACATTTTATTGACAAGATGTGTAACGAACTTACATTTGAAATATTTCTGATTTTTTCTGGCTTTTAAAGCTTTAAGGACGAAATTAGTCTGTGTTAGTGCCTTATATATGCTCTGCCTCTGCTGGTTTTCCTAGAAAATCCAGAACGATTACTCGATTTAAGAAGCCACTTTAAATATTCCGCATACGCCGTGTTGTTAATAAATTACCCAAATTATGGAAGCGAAGCCGTCAGGCGCAGTGGCCTCCAAAGCGGGTCGGAAGAAGGCAAAAGCCTGGTTAAAAACGAGCCGGAGCCCCACTAGAATGGCGACAGCTGACTGAGTGGGGGAGGAGCTGGAGCTGAAGCTGGAGCTGGAGCTCCCGACAAGAAGTGGCTGCCGCTGACGGCGACGTCGGCATCTTAATAAATTTTCATGCGCAACACTTTGACGTTATTAATACGTTTGGGGCTCCTAGTGCCATGCACGCACCTAAAACCGCTAACCAAATGACGGCGAATTTTGCTTAATTACACGGCTTATCCGCAGCAGACACCCGACGAGTGCGGTTTGCGGGGGGCAAAAAACAAGGCTTGCTCGCTCTGAAAATTAATTTCGAACTTCACAAAATGCCATCTAAGAGCGAGGAGGCCTTAACGTTTAAGATATTTCTGAACATTTATTTGCTTAAAATTCGATTGCAATTTATCGGCGCGGCTTAATTAAATACAAGGAAATTCCTGATGCCAGAAAATGCTCATTGAAATGCGTGGGGCACGCACACACATACACACCGACGACAAGTTTAACTAAATGTTAATGAAGTAGGGCAAGCCACCGGTTCGCCGCTTCTAAGCATCTAATTCAGTGGCTAATTTCCTAGACATATTACGACAGGTTTCCGCCTCCGCCTGTCTGTGTGTCTGCCTCTCTGTCAGTTCCCAGAAATTTCAATAGAAAGCAAGCAAAAAAAAAAGAACTCACTTTTCACCTTATCATGTCTAACTGCCAAATTGCCAACGGTTGCCAGGCCCCCAGGATCTCAGGATACACTAGAGGGAATACTTGTGAAGGCTGAAGTTTAAGTTAATCTGTCTGACATTTAATTTAACCGTATTTGGTTACATGAAGGTGGTAACTAGGTAAAATTCGCATTTAACTTGAAATTAATATTTAAAAATAGCTTAATTTAAGCAGAAAAATAGGGGTTACCTTAAGAAACTCATGGGATATATGGCATATCTCTCAGTGTCTTTCTAAATTGACTTGGCACAGAGGCATTGATGAGGCCCCTGCCTCCATCGATGTTAGCAAATAATCTTTGTGCTCTGGCATATTCTCACTGTCAACGGAATAATCAGCCAGTCGGGCGGCTGACATGTTAAGTCACTTTGTCGTCAGGACACACATCCTCCTTACCATTCCCATACCCATACCCATTCCCATCCTGCTGCTGCCCCCTCTCCGAAACCTTACCCTAATCACCCTGCACACTCCCATTTGGCTGGCAAATTACACGTCTCGGATTTGAATGCTTCGGTTATTTCCCTCTGTTTGTTGTGTTTTGTCTTGTGGCATTAGTTTAAATTAATATCAGGACAAGGTATGGCGTGTGGCAGAGACAACCCACCCGCATGCACAATCTCATCGGGATCCTTGTCTTTGCCTCCGTTTTGGGGGCTTCACTTATTTGGCTTTTGGGTTAACTAAACGAGGGGAAAGGTTGGGTTTGGGGGTTGTGTTGTGGCAATAACCTGAATTAAAATGTTTAGCCAGATAAACATTAATTGTTGACTAAACCAGGACAATTTGTGCAGCACCTGGGGCTGAGCCGTTGAGCTTAGAGGGGAAAAAGATCCTTGATGGGGGAAGGAAGGAGCGAGGAAGCTGTCGAAAAGGTAAACATGCTGATTAGTTAAAGACTTGTGGATTTTTGTGGTGTCCACGCCATCAGGAAATTGTGGAGGAATATTAGGAATATTAATAAACCTACAGAACCAATTATTGTTTCTATGAAAATATAATTAAATAGGAAAACTATTTTATCCCGAAGCTCCTTAATCGATGTAGTCTCACCTTTGACTGCAATTTCAAGCAAAAACGTAGAAGGTTTATTAAAATAAACAAGGGCGCTCTGGAGCTTTACAGGCTCTTACAAAATCTATGGCGCCTCCTCAAGCGAGTCATCATCATCGCAGACAAACTCGTCCTGCAGATCCCCAAGCGAGGCGGCGTAGTCCCCAAGTCCCTGTTCATCTCGCAGCCACTTGTCGTGGTCAATACCCTTAATTTCGCACACGACCTTGAAGATTAGCTCCTCCTTCTGGGTGTAGTAGTCGGGTGAGTGAAAATTGGAGTCCAGTTCATGCGACTCCCGCTTGAGCTGCATCAGCTTCTCGTGTAGAATGTGGAAGTCTTCGTTCGGCTGCTCAGCTGTCTTTAGGGTGAGCAGGGCCAGGAATTCCGACAGGTGAGACTGCGGGAGAGAGACGGAAAGAAGGTGTGAATTAAATGGGTTTTGGGCTATCAAGAGGCTCTACTCTGCTCACCACATTCTCGTGGGTCTTTAGGTTCTCGTCGTGGGCAAACTCCACCGCAAATTCCAAGTAATGCATGGTGGTGGTGGTGTGATTCCAGTCCCAGGAGCGGATCCGTCAGTGGTCTGGGGCAAACTGTCGTCGTTGTCGGAGCTCGTTCGGGCTCGTCACCATTTATTGGCCTGCAATTTGTTTACATTATGCACGGTGTGGTGATTCGATTCGCCCCACATCCCCACCCAGCCCAGCCCCACGCCCAGCCTCGTACTGCTGTGTCTGGGCCCGCGGTTTGTTTATTTTCGCAACCACTCATAGCTGTCGCCTAGAACCCGCCACTCTCCACGCTTGAAACTACAGCATTTGGACACGTAATCAGAAAAAGCGGAAAAGCTTACTCAGCCGGAAGCAGTATGGCCAATCTAATCTTTGGTCTTCAATTAGTGATAGAGTAAAGCATTTAAGCCAAGAGTTTGTGCAAGATTTATCTAGTTGGTAGAGCTATGCAAATATTTGCTTTTTTAAAGAAGAAAGTTGAGTAAATATAACCAGAAGTTTATTTCTTAAAAGATTATTGGCTTGTTATATAAACGTAGACTTAATTTAGCATTGAATAACTTCATAAAAGGCTTAAAAACCTATTTTATTTATGAAAAATATAACAAATTTACAAACCTTTATCTACTTTAATTAATTTATGAATTATTTTAAAGCTAAAAGGAATGCCAAAAATAGGCTCATGATGACAAATATAATTTGAAGCAAAATGAACTCAAAAATGTGTACTATTTAATGGTAATTAAATATGTAAATACAAATAAAACAATTATAAATAGTAACCCCTTAAAATACCTCAACATATTCCTAAGAAAAATATAATTTAAAAGCAACTTCAAGCTCAGACAGCTTTAAAAGAAGGAAAACCGATATCCCTTCGTCGTCGCTTGAAAGTAAACTTTGCTTTGACTCAATTTCAAGTCTGTTGATTATTCGCAGTATTTCGAAATTCATTTGTCAGCGCTTGCCGCGAGTGTAAACAAATAAAGGCGAAGCGCGTTTTAGCTATAAATCAAAACGAAATTGAACACACATGAGGAATATGTTTATCCGATACAATTTTTGATTTTCGCCAAATCGACCCAACGACCCACGGAATGAATGCCAAACAAAAGCTGCCATAAGCGAGCATAAAATTCATGCTGCTGCTGCTGCTCGTTCTGCTGCAGTGATAAAGTCAATAAAGCTGATATTCTGCCACGTGAAACACAAGCCAAGGAGTGTGTAAACAGAGTCGAAAAATAAAAAAGAAAATAGCTCGAATGGCGCTTAGACAAATAAACATGGACGGGAGTGTAGCGAAAGTCGGCAGAGGAAAAGCTGAAAAGTCGAAGGTTGCTTTCACTTCGCACTTTTCCCCATATATATTTGATGATATTTTCCGTTTTGTTTATGTGACTTTTTCGGACACACCCCCTAGCCTTCGCCCCTTCCCAAAGCCAAGAGAAAAATCCATGAAATTGACCCAGAAGACTCGAAGCTTAGGGGTTGTTTGGCCTCAATGTGCATAAGTTTTTGGGAAAAGCTTCTCAAATGCAAGATAATAAAATTTAAGTGTCGAATATGGGAAAAACTATATTCCCAAATGGTATGAATTTAACAAGAATAAATGGCATATTTTCCAAGCTACCTGAGTAGTATACAGAGATTTATTTAATCAATAAGGAAATTCTAACTAGATTAAATAGATTGCATAAATTCTGGGACAAAAAAGAAAGCATTCAAAGTAGTTACATATTTATAACTTTGTTCATAATATTTACAAGCTAGCAAAATGACTAAGTTTTAAATGCAATATTTGAAGGTCTGTTTCCCATTTTAATTTCAAGACATTTAAGAACAAATTTCTTTGGAATATCTTTTATTTGTTTCAAAGGCAAATATGTAATTGTTTGTTTTTGGCTTAGCTTTTTTAATTTGTTTTATTTGTTCTTGGTTTACTTCTACAAAAGAATCCTAGCCTTACTGCTAATTTCTTCAAATTAAACTCAAGAAAACACAAGTCAAAAGTTAATACAAAATATTTCCATTTAATTAACCCATTAAGACCCAGTTACATTATCAAAAACAGGCAGCTTTCTAGGCATCTTTAAGATTTAATTGCAAATAATTATCACAAAGATCTTTGCCAAGTTAGAGGCAGGAAATTTCAGTTAATTATGCAATTATATCTGGTTATTTCTGGGTGCAAGTTAAATGTGGCCTGAGGCATCCAAAATTGACAGCAGCGAACTCAATTGGCTGCCACCAAAGGTTTGTGTCTTTGTCCTCCTGTTGATGAGGGAGGAAACGAAATAAATCAAGGCTCATTAGGAGCCTTGAGGTAAACACGAACGCATCGGAGTCCTCCTCCTCACACACACCCGGGACACATGTTATTTGTGTTTCCATGTGCGATATTTCGGCTATTTCAGGACCCCCCCGCAAAAGCAAAGTTGACAGTTGATGTCAACTTAATCATCGTCAAGGCAACAGAGATTCGGCGCCTGCAGGAGTGAAATTTCAACTCCTTTTTCTGGCGATAACAGGACATATTGCCAGCTCATTACGTAGCCGCCCCCTCAACCGTCTGGGAGTGTGGGAGTGTCTCACAGACATGTCTTTCGTTCGTTCGTCAGTCAGCCCTGCACTTATTCTGGCCCCTTTGTCTCAGCCCTAATAATGGCAATATTACACAAGTAATTAGTCACGCATTTAATTATTATTTATGGCTTTTCTCCCAGTGTGTGCCTGCGTGTGGGGGAGTGTCTTCTTCGTCTTATCCTTCTTCGCCATCCAGGCGGCGAGTGTGTGTGCGTGTGCCTAACAATTATTACATGTAATTATCCACTTGAATGCTTGTCCTGAATCATCAGTAAATTTATATGACACATCGGATAAAAGTAGCGTTGCGGAGGTCTGTTTCGGATTGGCAAGCCATTAGCATATGCGTGATTGCGTAAGTAAATTATGCCAGAGCGTCGACAAATGTAATCTCCTTAGGCATATTATATGCGTATGCCGAGAGTTAATGTCTTTAATAAGGTATGCTGGCTTGATTCGGGATTCTAACTATTTTTGGCTTGACAACTCAGTCATTTTTGGACAGATTTTGGGAAGGCTTATGGCATATAATTAAGTTACTGACTGTTGCAGCAATATTCAGTTTGGGCAAGTAGATTATTTATATTTTCAGGCTTCTATGACAAGCTAAAAATCTAATTTAAAATATATTTTTCCTACAAAACAAACCGATATATATTTTTGCAAAGACTACAGATTGTTTAACTAACTAATTCTTAAAGAAATAAATATAACTTGCTGCTATTTATTAAGCCACCTTTTTTGCCATCTCAAGAACCTCCTAGGCTTAGCAATAATTGGTTGTTAGAAATAAATATGAACCAATTAATACCAATCCAATCGAAATGTTTGATGCGTTCGCCCCAGCAGCTGCTGTAGTCAATGGGGTTAAAGTTCAATCACGTACTTCACTCCTGACCAAATCTCAAGATGTTGGGGAGCCTTGGGCTGAAACTTTCATCGATTAAAAACTTTTCCGGGTTGCCAAAGTATTATCAGCTAGCTGGGCCTTCTCGCCCCCCCAGAAAAACTTGTTGTGACCGACAGCTGCCGGAATGGAAAAATGAGATTTGTTTGTTGCCTCTAATAATTGCAAGGCACAGGCGGAGGCGGAGGCCATCGGGATTGAAATGCCAAAAATCGAAATCCCAGGCCCAGGAATAATACACGACCAGATTGCCGGAGGACAATCCGCCTCTCGGCCCGGCACGTCTCCCCCTGTCAGCTGTTTATTGAGGCGTGATGTAATTAGCATAACACACCGACAAGGAATCAGGAAAAAAAAAATCAAGAAAGAAAGAATGAAAGAAAAGACAGAGCAAAGACCCAGGAAAACAGATCCTGGCAAAGACCGAGGCTTAGACGCAATTTGCGTAATGCTAAAACTTTTAATCACTCATACGCTCCGTGGCGCCACAGAGAAAGGCACAAGGCGAGGGCGCAAAAATAAATTTTACGTCAGAGAAAATAGTCAACAAAGCGTTTGGGTGAAATGAAATAAGTGTAAATACGACAAAAATTCACTGGCACACACTCACACACACACACGCACACCCTGCTCACTCAAATATGTATGTATGCGCATCTGATTAAACACAAGTGTGTGTGTTCTTGCTGGCGGTCCTTCTTACATGACTTTCATACCCAGCGGAGAAATGCATTCCCCTCGGGTTTCGGCCCAAGAAAAATAAAGAAAAAAAAAATATATATATATATTCATCTGCTTTGCCTTAAGCTCGAGTTTAATTCCTGCTTTGACTTTTGCAGTGAGCACTCAAAGTGCCAAGTACAGTGGTGAGTCGGAAAATTACTAGCAGTATTGGTCAATTCAGTTTACAATCAATTTTTGATACAAAAATATTTCACATCTTAAATTTTAATTACAAACTAACTAGCTTTGGTAAATGTTGTTATAATTCATGTAAAAAACTTAGAGCATCTTAGAAAATAATGCTTAGTGAACTAAGTTTTAATTATATTACATTGTCCCAAGAATAAGCTTATTTTCAGCATTTTATAAATATTTTATTAACCTATATTATTTATTTATATTTAGTTTATTAGTAAATCTGACAGAAGCTCTTTTATTATTTTACAGAGACTTCACTGTGACGTTTCATTAACTTATTCTCCTTGCCATAGGGTATTTCTGTGGGTATCTTAAACTTAATAAATATTTTAGCATTATTTTCTATATTTAGATTAGATTTTAAAGTAAAATCCAATTCAACATCTTAAATCCAAACATATATAAATAGCATACATAAATATTAAATTACCATTCTTAGCCTTGAATACCAAAGACTTAAGAGCTTAGTGGAGCTTACAAAAAATGTTCACATCTAAATTCAGTTGGCAAGAAAATTCTAATTAAATATTCAAGTTAAGAACTGAATTCTATCGACGATTTCACTGATTAAAAAATCTTTTGTCTGTGCTAAAAAGGGTATTCAAAGATTCAGCAAGCCACAGCCTGACTTTGCGTCTTTTCTTGTGGTTTTTTTTCAGTTCCTCAGTTCTTCAGATTACAATGTAAGCTGCGGCGCGTTTAAGTGCGACTGTGTGTGTGTGTGTGTGTGTGTGTGTGTGTGTGTGTGTGTGTGTGTGCTTATGCTTGCGGGTGGTGGTGGTGGTGTTAGACGCTGTGGGTACTGTGTGTGTGTTTGTGTGCCGACCTATTTGCTTAAACACACTCTAACTGGCACTCTCAGCACACTTGGCCACGCCCTCGGAGAATGGCATGCCTTCTCACGCCGCCCGGTCTCGGCTCCCGGGTCCCGGGTCCCGGGTCCTCTGTCCTCATAACACATTAGCGAAAGTGAAAGTGAAAGCCGCCATAATGACTGCCTCCAGTTGGTTTTCATTCGCTCCTCGTGTCTGGGTCGCCTGCATGCCCATACATTCATATTAGTTCAGCGAGACGCCGAAAGCGAGAGAAATGCAAATTGGCCAGATGGAGAATGATGATGAGAGGGGGGGGGGGCTTAGTTCTGGGAAGCGAGAATCTCAGTTTTCAGTTTTCAGTTGTGGGTTCTAAGTTTTCAGTTTTGTAGTTAGAGTTTTTTAGTTCTTTGTTCTCTGTTTTTAGTTTTTTTTGCTCCTCAGTTATCAGGCATTAGTTCCAACATTTAAGCTATCAGTTATCTGTTTTGCATTCTCTGTTAGTAGTTCTTAGTTATGTACTATCTTTATTACGCTCTCTTAGTTCTCAGCTCTCACTTTAAACTACACAATTCTCAGTTCTTTGTTTTCCAGTTTTACTTCTTACCACACAATTCTCAGTTTTCTGTTTCCTTATCTCCATTTCTAGAGCTTATTCTAAACATATATATTCAGAACATACATATGAGTATCTCTAATTTTAACGAGTTCTTTGGAAAAGTTAAGGAAAATCCAAAACATTAGACAGACACTTTCGTTCAACGTACTCTTTATCTTGAAAACAATTTCTGATCAATTTCATAGTTCTTAAATTATTAACCTCCTTCTACTTATCGTAATCGTATTTTACATTCACCAAACTTATATAAATAAATATAAAATACGATTTACTAACATCCTATACAATGCCGGATGTTTTTCCCATATGAATCTCGAAAAAACAACAAAGTAAGTATGTCATAAAATCGAAAGAAACGCCAGTTAGCAACCGCAAAACAGAGATACTTACCAAAAAAGTGTCAAATGTCGAGGCTCCTTCCTTTACTTCCTTGTGTTTGATGGCCGAAAACTTGTAAGCGAGATGAAAAAATACAATTTTGAAATGTCACTCAAACATAACTGAGTATTCATGGGCAACTACTTTTGCTTCCATTTCAACTTTGTAAATCTTATTTGCCATCGTGGCCTGTCAATGCTTTCCCGATCTTTTTTTTTTTCTTGCCTCAAAGGGAAAGTTGCAGGGAGAGGTGGGGAAAAGCCGAAACTTTTATTAGTTTTCCGGCAGAACGTTAACCGTATTAAAAAGCACTCGGCACTCCGCCGCAACTGTCGACATTAGTGTGGGAAAAATATATATATATAGATGAAGCCAAGTGTGTCGCCTGATAATCGGAAATCGGAGCCAGACGACAATAGGATGGAAATTGAAAAAACTGTAGCACACTTATTTCGGGGCCCCAAGTGTCCCGAACTTCTTCAAAAACGCATAAAAAATCAATGGCAAGCCGGAGCAAGATGTGCGCAATAAATGTCAGCTACAAACGAAAACTTCACATGTTTTTTTTACTGAGCATCCCACTTCCTTTGCCAGGACTTCCGCTCTGCGTGTGCTTGTGTGTGTGTGACTGCGTGTGCGACTGTGTCAATTTGTAGAGCATACTTATGTGCGCTGTGGCCGAGGGAAGCCTGACGGCCCCCACACACAAATTGAAATCCGCCATAAATTGGCGAGTCGAGCGGAGACTGACTGAAAAGAAATAAAGCAAAGTCGAGTCGAGCCGGGCTGATGACAATTTATTGTTCACACTTGCAACTGATGATGGTGCTTAGGGGACTATACGAAAACAAACGTGTGGGACACACACGTGTGTTGTGTGTGTGTGTGGACGAGTGTGTGTGTGTGTGCTAGCGTGTGCTCAAACGAACGCCGTTTGCCGAAGAATATTTCATTGTCTGGCAGTGCCCAAAAGTAGGCTCTACAAATTGCCAGCCATTATTTTGCTTCTATGCCAATACTCGCAAGCGCCATATATTTTCAATATATATATATATAGATACTATATATAGATTTGTAATTTAGAGAGGAGAAGGTATCTATAGACGATTGAGAAAGTCAGGCAATAACGATAGTTAGAAGGGGGATATCTGGAGTGGATAAAGTAAGACGAAGCTTTGTTTCTTTAAGAGTTTCACCCTATGTAATCAAGGGTTGAATATTTTCTGAAGTTGTTTATTTATACTTACAAATACTGGGCTTATTATAGTAAATAATTAGTCATGAAAAGGCGTAAAGGAGATGCTATTAAAGAGGCTTCCAGCAAACTTAACATCAAGCTAAGCACTCACCCCAATGCCCTGGCCA